>CATIWF010192133.1:0-11876 GCA_949630135.1 Balakata baccata
TTTATATTTTTTTTAATTAAATCACCCACAACAAAAATAAAATCTTTTATAAATCTTTAAACCTCAATTTTAGACTCTAATAATACTAATTGCGGCAATTAAACATATTAATTATCCGAACCTAAATTACGGGCATTACAAGTATTGTCTTCACAAATCGAACACGTTTTTGCACCTTTCACAGTATATCCAAACAAGTTACCGTAAGCCAAAAAATAATTAATATGCAAAGTACCATGACATGTAAGGTAAATATGCTTTCAGTATATTCATCATACATCGGTACACCTTCATCTCATAATAGTTTCAAATCATCAATGAGTAGTGCAAGGTAGACATCAATATCATTTTCCAATTGTTTAGGCCTTTATCGATAACATTATATACTTGTGTTTCATAGTCAACCAAGTAGGTAAATTGTAAACCACAAAGAGAACTGGCCATGTGCTATACTGGCTGCTTAGTGTGCCATAGGGGTTTATTCCATTCGTGTATAGTCCAAGACTTAGATTCCTTATTTCACCACCAAATTTTGGGAATGTACAATTAATTGTTCTCCACTGCAGAGAATCTACAGGATGTCTGAGTTTGCCATTATATTTCCTACTTTATGCATGCCACCTTAAGTTCTTTGCATCTTTCGCATTTGTAAACAAGCATTTGAATTTTGGTATTATTGGCAAATACCATAATACTTTAGTTACAGGCCCTTTCTTATTCTGAGAAGATATATTTCCATGCTTATAGCATGACATCCCACACCTAGGACACTCATGCAAGTCCTTATGTATATTTCGGTAAAATATACAGTCATTCGGACATGTTGTATCTTCTTATATTCCATACTTATGGGACATAACATTTTTTCAGCCTTGTAGATTGACGTGGGAATCTCATTTCCCTCTGAAAGCATCTCATGTAAAAGTTCTAATAACACCATAAAACTCTTATTGCTTCATCCATTTTTGGCTTTCATGTTGCATAGTTTCAACATGGTAGATCTCTAAGCTTTATGAACTTAGTGGAACCGGGATACAATGGCTTTTCAGCATTATAACACAATCTCTCAAAATCTTCTGGCATTTTCACAAAAATGCTCTGTATCATGTATCATCTTCACTATCCGATCATTCTCCAAATCATTTCTTTCATCATCAAGATAATTTTTTCTTTGACTTTCGAATTCATTATTATCCGAACTTGATCCGAATGCGACATGTAAAATACAAGCTTGTTGCATCTACTTCAGATCATTCACAGCTGCCATTTATTTAGCCTATTGTTTTTTTATTATTTGGAGCATTTATGACTACTTAAATAAAAGCTTGTCGCATTTTCTCGTATTATTTGTTACTGCCTTACAAGTAGCCTGTTGCAAAAACACATGTTATTATAATTTTTTATTTTTATTTATTTTTTGAGCTTTTTAATAATACAAATCTACAAGTTTTCGAAGAGTTATGAGAAGTTGAAGAAATATTTTATATCATTTTGCTACTGTCAAAATAAAAAACAGTAGTAAAAAGTATAATGTTCACTTTTTGCTGTTGTTGTTTTTCTTAATAGTCATATTTAATATTCCTCTAAAGAACTTTTTGACTAGTAGTGTGTCATAAAATATGTCTCTTGTTATATCAAAAAATGACACAAGTGCTTCATGTGCCGATGATTTTTCCTATAGGCCATGATATCATATGGTAGTTGGGTATGTCATGTTTTTTGAAATATTAAGTGCCAAAGTGGACCAAAAACGAAATATAATGAACAAATTGGATAAAAAACCAATCAAATGAGTAAAATAAAAAATATATAGGTTGTTGAGAATGTTTTATGCCCAAATGACCTAAGGTACTTACTACTTTTATTTTATACATAACTTTTATTAATGGACAAATTAGTAATTTGATTGAATTTGAAATAAATATGTACTCTTATAATTCACTATGAAAAAAACACCATAATAAAATGAAACAAAAAAAACAATAAAAATTATATAAAAACTAAATGGTGATTAATGATGAGTTCAATATCTAATAATCATATATAATGCACATTAATTAAAAAACTAGTCATAATTATAATATTTATATAAAAATGAGAATGAGAGGGACAAGTAAACCATAAAAAATTTATTATCTCTATTGTATGTATAACTTTTAATAATAGACAAATTAGTAATTTGAAGATGTAATTATCTATTAAAAATGCATAGGTATAAATAAAATACTACAAGATAATATTAAATTTGAGATAAATATGAATCATTTATTTACTATGATTAAAATGCTATAAAATTATATGAAATTTGGGATAAATATATTCTCCTATAATTCGCTATAAATAAAATATCAAATGATGATTAATGAAGATGTAGTTATCTATTAAAAAGCATAGGTATAAATAAAATACTATAAGGTAATATTAAATTTGAGATAAATATGAATCATTTATTTACTATGATTGAAATACTATAAAATTATATAAAATTTGGGATAAACATATACTTCTATAATTCACTATAAATAAAATATCAAATGATGATTAATGACGAGTCCAATATCTAATAATCACGTGCAAGGAGGTCTCTAGTTTGAATATGGATATGAAGTATTTTTAAAACTTGGAAAAAAGCATTTTATCTTTTTAATAGTCCAACTAGAGCAATCCATATTACTAGATAGTTAAAAGGCATAAAATATATTCAGCCACTAATATCTGTCTATTTTTGTCATTTTGTTCCTTTAATCAATTTTTAGTTCAAGTTACTTCTTATATTTTATTTTTTTATCCATTTCACCATTAAAAATTCAAATATTCATCATAAAATATGTTTCTTGTCATACCAAAAAATGACAAAAATAGACAAATACAGGTGTCTGAGTATGTTTATTGTATAAATAACCGTAAAATATTTACTATTTTTATTTTATATATGACTCTTAATAATAAATAAATTAGTAATTTGATAAAATTTGAAATAAATATGTATTTTTATAATTCACTGTGAATAAAATATCATAACAAGGCAAAAAAAAGTAATAAAAAAATAATGAAAATTATATAAAAACCAAATGGTGATTAATGACGAGTCCAATATCTAATAATTATGTGCAAGACACGTTAATGAAAAACTAGTCATGCTGTATGTAAAAGTGGGAATGGGAGACAGACAAATTTACTAAAAAACCAATTTGATTATATTAGTTAATTGAATTAATTTTGTCATTTGATAAGTTAATTTATTAGTGAATAATATTAATAATTCATTAATTAGAAGTTCAATTCTATTAGAAATATGTAACTATATTTTTTATATAAAAAACTGATAAATAATATTACAAAGAAAGAAAAAGTAATTTAATAAAAAAATTAGAAATGCATAGTAAAAAGATAATGAGCAAGATAAATAATTGGCAAATAATTTAACGTGATTTTTTTATATGTATAGTATAATATAAAAATTAAATATGATTAACAACTCTTAGTATTTAAATTAAATATGATTCAACTACATGAGTTGGGCAAAATTATTATTATTTATTTAATAATGATGAATACAATTATTTAATAATGATAATTGGAAATAGGGAGACAGATAAAATGATCTAAAATATTTACTACCTTTATTTTATATATGATTCTTAATAATGGATAAATTAATAATTTGATGGAATTTGAGATAAACATGCACTCATATAATTCACTGTAAATAAAATATCATAATAGGATGAAATATATTAATAACAAAATTATATTAAAACTAAATAGTGATTAATACCGAGTTTAATATATAATAATCACGTGCAAGACACGTTAATGAAAGACTAGTATATATAAAAGTGGGAATAGAGAGTACAGACAAAATGACCATAAAATATTTACTAATTCTATTTTATATATGACTCTTAATAATGAACAACATAGTAATATAGTGAAATTTTCGCTAAAAATGCATTCCTATAATTTTCTTTAAATAAAATATCATAATTAAACCAAACAAATTAATAAAAAAATTATATAAAAATCAAATGGTAATTAATGACGAATCTAATATATAATAATTACATACAATGCCCATTAATGAAAAAGTAGTCAAACATAAATTTATAAATTTTAAGTTTTTTCAATACTATCCGCTAATATTAGTTGATATTTATCACTTTTAAGGAGATTATTACTCTTTTTATGTAGACTACGGCCCACTAAACCTACTAATGAAAAAATAAATAAATACAGAAATATTAATTTCAACATTATCAATTTTATATATTTAACATAATAAAATATAATAATATCAAGCAAAGCAAATCTTTGAATACAAAAAATGATAAGTTATGAACATCAAAATTTCCAAATTTGGAATTCAGATTTTAAAATTAAAAAAGAAAAATTGTCAATCAAGGAGTGATTGGATTGATATTCTCACTTATAATAATTGTTGAAGATATCGAATTCAAGTTTTCTTGCCACTGGTTACTAAAATTTGTGATAACTTAGCATATATTTTTATAGTGTGTGTAAGAGAATTAATGATTATCTCCTATTATATACTTCACGAGCTATTAAGCTTTCTAATGAAACAAAAAAATTAAAATATATTACTAAGCATCCAAATAATTAATTTCATTCAAGATAATAGTTATCATCTTCTTCTTATAATTTCATTGAATTCAACTCATCCTCTTGAAAAAGAACTATGGAGAAAACTATGACCATTGAATAAAACTCCAAATGGCTTTCAATGTTCCAAACAAATTTAATAGTGCAAAAATTAAATATTTTCACACTCATCGTATATATATTCAAGATCCTATTCTTTTTCTTTTCCCAAAATTCAAAATTCTATTTTGTCAATTGATTTATAATCAATTACTAAATTATAAGGTATCTTGACCTACTAATGAAGAGTATATGGAAATATATTATTTTGATGTAAGAAATAATATATAAAGATAAATACATAATGATTATTATTGGCAAAAGACATGTCTGACAGATATAATTGTCCATTTTTGCTATTAGCTTTTGGTCAAATTTGCTCCTTATATTTTGTATTTATTTCATTTTGTCCATTTAAAATTCAAATCTCGTCATAATTTGGCTCTTGATTGGAGCGTATTTTTTGCACGCTAATGTGTTTTTTAGCATGTCATATCATCATATGGTGGTTAAATGTATTATGTTTTTTTAATTTTAAGGATAAAGTGGATAAAAAATGAAATATAAAGGGTAATTTGGACAAAATCTGATTAAGGGGGAATGATAAAAATGGACAATTACAAGGGACTAAGCCACGTTTAGTTCAGCTATTGAGTATATGTGAAAACCGATAACTGGTAGTTATTAGTTGATAACTATTGATACTTAGTGTTTGATAAAACTGTATTAACGATTGCTATTTAAATGTAAAATTACCAACAAATGTATAATTTATTCAATTCAAAAAATATATTTTCATGGAGTTTAAATAAATAAAACATAGAATAATACTTATTTAATGAAAATTTTAATATATTTAAATAATAATAATTAAATATAGTAATCTATAAATAAAAAGATAACATATACATATAATATAAATTTGTTCAAAATGTGCATAACTATTGATATCATAATAAACTTTGTGTTGTTCCTCATCTCAAATATTTGTTCTAGCTCTCATTAAGGTAGAAGTAATTTGATCACTTATTATATTCATTTGAATTGCTTTAGATTCTTTATTACTTCCATTCATTTAACTTTCATAATATATAATGTGGCACAAAGTCATGATTTTGATCTAGGCATGCAAATGTTAGATCTTCTTATGCTTTTCTTCGAATACAATTATGTAATGTCACATATGCAATTACAATATTTCTTTGTATATGCAATGGATATGAAGGCATCACTCTCAAAATTTCCACCTTGTTTTCCAAACTCCAAAAGTTTTGTTAATTGAGAGAGATGGAAAAGAATGATTGCATTAATATATGTTTGTACAAAAGTGTATACACACACAACTATCTAACTAAAAAAGAAGAAAAAAACTAAATGGGTAATGAATCCTAATTACATAAATCAAGGCATAATCTCGACTATTTACACTAACACCACTCTTGAACTCAAGGTGGGATAGTAGACACCAACTTGAGTTTGCTAAGCAAAAGAGTAAATCTGCCAGGAAGATGAGCTTTAGTGAAAATGTCAGTAGTTTGATCCACTAAAGAAACAAGAAGAAGTTGTAAGGTACTACATTGAAGATGTTGATGAACAAAGTGACAATCATTCTCAATGTGTTTGGTTCATTCATGAAAAACATCATTATGAGCAATTTGAATGGAACTACGATTGTCATAGTGTAGAACAATAGCAGAAGATGTGTAACACCCATATCTTCAAGTAACCAATGAAGCCAAAGTAATTCAAAAGTGGCATCAGCAAGTTATATCGAGATGTGATTGTCTACTTCTTACTCCACCATGAAATAAGAGATTCTCCTAGGAAGAAACAGTAGCCAGTTGTTGATTGATGATCCATAAGATCACCAGCCCAATCAGTATCAGAGTATCCAGACAAGACTAACGAGGAATGAGCTGAGAAATGAATTCCATGAAGAAAAGTACCTTTAACATATAGAAGGATGCGAAGAACTACAGTAAAGTGAATAGTCTGAAGGGTAGCCATAAACTGGCTAACAATTTGCATAACATAGGCTACATCAGGACGAGTTACTGTAAGGTAAACAAGATTACCAATAAGTTATCGATATAAAATGGGATCAGGAAGAGATATGCCATCAGAAGGAATCAACTTAACATTGGTATCCAATGGTGTAGAGGCAATAGTTGAATCAGTGATACCAGATCTAAAAATAAAATCAGAAGCATATTTGGCTTGAGACAAATAATAGCCATAAGAATCAGAAGAGACTTCTAGTCCAAGAAAGTAACTGAGTAACCCTAAATCTTTCATTTCAAAATATTGATTGAGATAGTGTTGTAACTCAGAAATGGCCATGGAATCATCACTTGTAATTATCATATAATCCACATAGAGTAATGGAAGAATAATACCTTTGTCAGTACACCGAATAAATAAAGCAGAATCATGAGAACTGGAGGTAAGACCAAATCTGGCAATAGTTGAACTAAATTTGGCAAACCATGCTTAAGGAGCTTGCTTAAGACTATACAAAGTATGCCTAAGAAGGTAAACTTTATATGGGGGATGAGAAAAGCCCGGAGGAGGATGCATATAAACTTCCTTGTTCAGATCTCCATTAAGAAAAGCATTTTTAACATCCATCTGAAGAAGAGGCCAACATTTAACTGCAACAATAACTAAAAGACTTCGGACAGAGGTTAAGTGAGCAACAAGTGCAAATATTTCTTCATAATCAATGTTATATTCCTGAGTATACCCTTTAGCAACTAAGCGAGCTTTATAACACTCAATAGAACCATCAGAATGCGTTTTTATCCTGTAAACCCATTTACATCCAATACGAATTTTTCCTAAAGAAAGATCTATTAAGTCCCAAGTATGAGTTTTCTCTAAAGCTTGAACCTCTTCAATCATTGCTTGCTGCCAAAAAGGGTCAGAGCTAGCCTCATGATAAGAATGAGGTTCATATAAAGAAGCAATAGCAGAAAAATAATGATAATCTTTAAAATGATGAGGAGGTACTCTTACCCGATTAGAGAGACAAAGATAAGGTTTAAGATCTTTAGAGGAAGCAGATTCTGGAGAAGTAGGAGCAAACTCATTGAGGTCAGTGGAGGAAGCTGTATCAGTTAAAGGGAATAACTCTATAGAAGGGTTAGTAAAGAAAGATGGGGAAGCGAACTGTGAAATTTGGACAAGGTAGAGAACATAGTGTGTTCCCAAAAAGTGACATGTCGAGAGATGCATAATCGACCTGAAATAGGATTCCAACAACAATAACTTTTGTGCTCTATCCCATATCCAAGAAAACAATAAAGGTGAGCATAAGGTTCAAGTCTGGTATGTTCATGAGGATTGAGAAGAACAAAGCAGGAACTTCCAAAAACTTTGAGATTTGAGTAATTAGGTATCTTACCATACAGTCATTCAAAAGGAGATAGATTCTAAAGAACAAGAGTAGGGAAAACGATTAATGATATGAATAGAAGTAAGAGTAGCCTCATCCCAAAATTTTTCAGGACAAGATGCAGATAGAAGTTGAGCACGAACAAAATCTAAAATATGACGATGTTTGCATTCTGCATGACTATTTTGTTAGGAGGTATAAGGATAAGATCTTCGAATAATGGTTCCTTATTGTTTAAGAAATCGAAGAAGAATAGAATCCTGATACTCTGTGGCATTGTCAGTATGAAGAATTTTGATTGCATAAGAAAACTGAGTCATAATCATGTTAGCAAAATCAATATAAATTTGAGACAGGTCAAATTTATGTTTTGAAAAAATATATCTAGGTAAACCGAGAATCGTCATTAATAAATAAAACAAAATAGCGATAGCCATTCACAATGGGAGTGGGAGTAGGAGTAGGACCTCAAATGTCTGAATGAATTAAACCAAAAGGTGAATCACAAATAGATTTATTAATATTAAAAGACAAGGCTGTTTGTTTTGCTAATTAATAATATTGACAATCAAAAGGCTCAAATTTAGAAAGCCCTAATGAACCACTAAAAATTAAAGGTCTAAGTTTACTAGCTGATGCATGACCAAGGCGAAGGTGTCATTGATAAATTAAAGGAATGGTGGTGGAAGTAGTAATCTATCTAGGAATAGAAATCTAAAGAGATGTAAGCTCAAATAATTTGCCCACCTTGCATCCCATTACAAGAATATGACCTGTCTGAAGGTCCTGAACCTGACAACCAGCAGGAGAGAAAAGAATAGTAAGACTAAGATCACATAATTGGTCAACTGATATTAAGTTTAAGGATAAACTAGGAACATAATAAGTATGGGGAAGATTAAGAGTGGAGGTATCAATTGTGCTAGTATGGGTAATAGACATACAACTACCATTAACAGTTTTAATAGAAGGAAGAAAACAAGTAGGAGTTGTATTAGATAAAAGAGAAAGTTGAGAAGTCATATGATTACAATAAGCAGAGTCAAGGAGCCCAGAATCACCTGAAGTGATAGATAAGGCTGTGGAGGATAAAGAGTTAGAGGATATCACCTATTTGAGAAGAGCTTCTAAATCACTGATAGTAAAAACAGACTGATCAAAAGGAGCAGTGGCAACAATAATAGTAGAAGAACTAAGCTTTGGAGCAGACTCAAACTTGGGCAGAGCTCCCTTAGGACAAGATGGGTGGATTGGACAGCTCTCTAAAATGTCTATGTCCATGACAATATCTGCACTCAATAGTACAACAATTAGCAAAATTATGGCAAGTACTGCGATAATTCTTACAAAATGTTGAGCTAGATGTGGAATGTGACTGAGTGATAGCAAGTGCCACATCAGATGATGGAGACTTGATTAAACCTATACGAGTTTCTTCAAATAAAATTTCTTTAACAGCAGCATCCAAAGTGGGTAAGGGATCGCGATGTAATAGAGTAGCACGAACATATTCATATTCAGGACAAAGGACCATAAGAACTTGGATGAGATGAAGATGATCATTACTAATATTTGCTCGAGTCAACTGAATCCATATAGGTTGAATGATAGCAAGAAAATCATTAACATATTGTCTTGGGTCTTGCTTAAGATTATTGAGAGTAGTGAGTAGCTGATAATAATATGTAAGACCAGTAGTTTTGTACAGACTACAAAAGAAATCCCAAATTTCTTTTACAATATCAAAATCAGCAAACTGAACATGAATAGGTGAAATAGAGGTATTGCAAAACTAGGTAATTATCTAGTGATTTTTGTTGTCCTATTCATTAAGCCTTTCAACATACTTGACATCATTTTCATCAATATCTTGGACTAGTTTGCTTATATCACCAGTAATAATGTGCCAAAGCTTTCGCTCAATTAGAAAACTTTTCATGCATTGTGACCAAAGAGTATAATTAGAGCCATCCAAAACAGTATTAATAGGACAGATATAATAGATTTGTCCATATCAAGGAATGCAAAATAAGAACCAAACAAAAAAAAAAGAATTGAATATAAGAAACTAACTAACCACAGATCCAAATCATCGAGAATTGACAAGGAAGTAAACAAATAGTCAAACAATCAGGAGACTATGACAGAAAGAAAATATTTCAAATGCAAGGCTCTGATAAAGAATGATTGCATTACTATGTGTTTGTACATATATATATACATCAATCTGACCAAAAAAGAAGAAAAGAACTAAATAGATAATGAATCCTAATTACATAAATCAAGGTACTAAATAGATAATGAGTCCTAATTATATAAATCAAGGCATAATCTCGGCTATTTACACTAATAAGTTATTACATAAATCAAGACATAATCTCGACTATTTACACTAACAAGTTTGTTCGATACAACTCCTAAGAGATGAATGCCAATGATTGAATGTCTCCTTAAGCTCTCTTGATCAACTATCGTGTTAAAAATCAGGTAAATGATATTTTATGTCTTTATACGGTATAAGATATTCTTCAATATATGGATATCTAGCATTCAATAATAATATTTACCTACATAAATTTTAACATATTTAAAAAATTTACATATATATATAAATAATAGATGACAGATGTATTTTATATCTAGAGGTGGTTTAAAAAATTTTACAGACTTTTTATAGATAGCATATTGAAAAAATCAAATATCATGAGCAATATCTTCCCAATCTATCGTTACAAAAGTAAATTGAGCCCATTTTCTACCAATAAAACTGAGTTTTTCTTTCTCTTTTTATTGCAGTTAACACATGAGTCTAATCAATTACCCCAATGCAATTCTATCTTCAAAAATATAATATTTAAATATATTATATAAAATTATGAAAAAAAATTTGTTATAATACCTTAAAATATAACATATATCTCTCGTCATTAAGTATTTCAGTAGGAATGGTAGAAAAGATTGCATTTGTTGGCTTTATCAAGTCAATTGAAAATTGCAACTTTGCTTTTAATACTTCTTGAAAATTTCTACTAATTGTTTCGCTCGATCGTTGAAACCTTCTTGAACATATCGATTGTTTTCCCTAAAGCAAGTACATGAAAAAAACTTTATCAACTTTCTCCAAAATTGTCATTCTACTTAATATATTTATCCATAGTTCATTTTGAGATCTTGGCAAGGATTAATTAATGTGTATTTGTCCATTCTAAACATATCTAGACATTTAGTTTTATTTCCTTTCAGTATTTTTAATAACCATATAATTCATGTTTGTACCGAATCCATATACAGTTATTTACTAATATAACTCAAATAATGTTAAGTAATTATTTGAGTAGCAAATATTGATATTCTCCAAACCTCTTCATCTTCAATATTATTATCAATAACGATTTTCTGCGTAACATCCATTTATAACAAGAAAAATAAAAATGATTTCAAATACCACTTAATCAACCACCAATTCAAGTAATAAAATAATAAGTAATTATTAAATAAAGATGATAAAATTAAAATTAATAATATAATTTAACTAAAATAAAGTTTACAAAAACTGTAACCTCCAACTAAATTAAATGAACTATTCAATTCTAGCTCAAAAAAAGAAACAAAAAAAGACAATATAAAATATAATAAGTCAATATGGTAATTGCTGGGCTTTCGTAATCCATTATTTCATATTGAATAATAATATTGAATCCACTTCCACTTTGTCTCTTCATTTCTCTTAGTAGCATACATTTTACCTTTTTGATTAAATAATAATGTACTAAATAGATGGATTGAATCACCCTCTAGACTAGTGGCAAAGAGAATATATCTT
>CATIWF010192142.1:0-36813 GCA_949630135.1 Balakata baccata
CTTCTCTTTTAAGAACACTTCATTTTGCTAGTATATTGAAATAGTTCTAGCCATCACCCTTGGAGATTCAATTTTCATTTATTCGCATGGATTACTTTTAGAGGCAATTCAACTTTGGATTGCTGTAATTTGCGACAATCCCACAAAAATAAATTGAAGAATCAAATCAAGAATACAAAGGTAAACATCTTCAATCTTTTAAGGTTGATTAATTTTGATAGCATGAGTTGTTTCCAAGGTTTTGGGTTTTATAAAATTTTAAATTTCTGTTGCATTTTATATATATATAATACATATATACAAAACCTAAGAGGCTAAAAACTAAAAAAGAGAATGAGATGAGTAGACATGATGACACTATTAATAATGAGGATAGCTATATAAGGCCTTCATCATTAGGTAAAAGGAACTAAGTTAACTCTCTCACTTCAACTCCTTTTTATCTTTGTTCTTCCTCGTTCTGTTTCTAATTTAAGCATAGAAATGGTCATGTTCATGTTGTATCAAATCCAACCAACTATTCTCATACGATTTCGGTCTTACAAAAACCTAAATTGAAGACTAGAGTTTTTAATACTAATATTATTGGAAGTTCAGTATTTAAACGTCTCTTTAACAACCAAAAAAAAAAATTAACATGATAACATATTAATAGAATATAATAAATTAAAAAAATCCATCGAATAATTTTTTAACATTAAAAATATTTATAACTACATCTATCAGTATCTCATCTCATCACACGAGGTGATCAATTTATCTCAAGAAATTGATGATAATTTCTTATTTGGACTTAACCAAGATATCTAATCAAGCACTCTCAATAAGCCAAAACAATCTCAATCCAAGAGCCCAAAACCACTTCCAGTTTCCCGTTTTGCAAAACCACTCTCCCTTTCTATATATACACTCTTCTTCCTCCTCCTTAGCGACAAGCAAATCTTCTTATTTTCTTTCTCCAAGTATCAGAAACTTTAGAAAATGAGTTACCTTAACCGCGTCTGTATGGCGGCGAGCGTGGCCGTGGTACAAGGCCGTCCCGATCAGGGCTTCAAATGGAATTCAAGTTTCAAATCTCTGCACCACGGCAAGAAGAGACTGTTCAACGCCGGAGAATCATCAGATCTTCGGCCACTTTCAGGTGCGATTGAATCAGACCACGGCGGAGTCCCCGAAAGCCCTAAAGCGAACAACAGAGCCGGCCAAAACGACGAGTCTTTCCGACAAGTGATGTATCTAAATTGCTGGGGCCAGGGTTGAGCTCCGAGACACCACCGGCAGCGTGATCGGAGATAAAACCTGAGTTACGACGTTGGAGGTTGACTCGGTTGTGAGTCGCGAAGCCAGAGAGAGCTTTAATTCGGTGTAGAGTCGTAGACCGAGTTTTAATTGATATGTTCTGGATCTAGGATCACATGAATCTCTCTTCCTCTCTACGGAAAAAGGAAACTAAAATGTAAATTTGTACAGTGAGATCAGAAAGAGATAATGAAAAGCCGATGATTTCTGTGAAAACACCATCGCAGTTATTGAGATCATTGAATTTTGCTTTGATGAAATCACAGTCCGCTTATTAATTTGTCCGCACCTCTGATTTAATCCCTGATTTGTGCTTTCATCGATCAAAGAATTGATTGATCAAATTTCACTCACAAATCCCTTAATAATTTAAATTTTGTTATTGCTAATTAGGGTGAAGATTCCAATTCTAAATCTTTTCTTCCTTTGAAACGATGTAGGGAAGATAACAAATCCGCATGGACACCATAGCAAATGCTATAATCACTGCTAATTTCCACAGATAAGAAAATTGAAGTAACAGTAATTCATTGTTTGCCTGTCTATTATTATTAATTTTATTTTGTCTATTATCCTGCACTGAATATTTAAGGTCTAATTAAGTTACATATTCAGAATTCGCATCTTTAATTAAAGTGCAAAATATCTATTTAAACTGCTAAAAGAATTTTGTATTAATTCATTTCTACCCTTATAAATTTATTTATTTTTATAATAAAATAAAGCATTGTATTAGATATTAATTTACCTTGACACTCACCGACAAGTTTCGGAGATTTCAAATTTGAATGTAATTTATATTTCTAGTTTGAATCGCAAATCGGTACTAAAAAAAATTTCGTAGATGCTCAAATTATTCTTAAACGAATGTTCTTATAGCCACACAAATTCTAATGCAAACACTTAGGTTGTGTTCTCCGCGTAAGTTGACAATGCAAACCAAAACCGTCTGGTAATTACACTATTACATCAGGGGATAAGGCCAATTTTACAAAATCAGAAAGAGAAAAATAAAGCAAAAACCACCCCAATTCGCAAAGCAGGAGTCCTCTGGCTGGGCTAGCCACTATCATTGAAGCTCCATAGAAACACACTTCGGCCTCCAATGATGCATGTTCAGTTGTGCACCCAGATAGAAAATCATAATACTGGTAAAGAAAGAGTCCTCTGGCTGCCAAGGTTATGTGGTTTTATCTCCCATGAACTCACCTGTTGTGATTCCCCAGGGAGAATAAAGGATAAAGAGATCTCGTTCACCATCAACTCACCACAGAATGGACATTCACTGGCTATTGCATCATCCAATTGTGCACGAAGCTGAAAATTTCAAGAGAAGAAATTCAACCAAGTTTTTAAGATGGTAATAATTAATCATTACTTAAGCTTATATTCTGAGAAATCAGGAAACCTAGTCAGTTATCGGTGTCGAGTATAAACATCACCAAAAACAATGGCAAAATTTGCCCCTCAAGTTATAGCAAACTGGCCTGAACTATGCCATAAAATTTTGCTGATCAGTAACAACATAAAACAGACCTTATCTGTAGGTGTTACACTAGCAATGGACTCGTCGGTCATACCACCATTTGAGTCTTTCCTAGCTCCCTCACCCAATAAAGTAAGTTGCTTCTGTAGATCCAGTATATATTCTGCCTGTATCATCCATGAAAAAACCAGCAAGGAAAGAGTTAGACCAGCAGTAAATTTCAAGTACTGCAATAGAAAGAAAAGGCAGAGTTTTGTTATGATGGTATGAACTGATTTAATTTTGTTACGATGATACAAACTGATTAAAGTAAGTTGTCATCAATCTTCATACACAAGTAACTGATTAAAGTAAGTTGTCATCAATCTTCATACACAAGTAATGTCAGTGGATGTCACCATATATATAACTAGCATGACAATCTCCATTGCAAGTACGAAGAGTTTCATGACATTGGAGTTTACAATTTTGGTCAATTTAACAGATATTGCTGGTTCAACCTTTGATATCGTTCTTAAAATTAAACAGAACACAGTTAAATTTTGACAAAAACATGATCTGACAATTTCAACATATTATGTATTTATCATGACTCAACCTGAAATATTTCAGATGTAAACCAACTTGGAATGTACAGCATTATACAACTTACCTGAGTTTCGTTAGTACAGCGTGTCACATGGGCAATTAAGCAATGTGAATGGAATGCATGTCCACATGGAAATACATAGAAAGGAGCCATTGGTCCTACTGATGTATAGCCTCGGGACATGCGATAGTCCCCGCCCACAATCAAAATTTTTCGCTTACAAACCTGCAAATTTAATTAGAAGGCACTAGCTATTCATTTGAAATCTATAAATATAAGTCCAACTATGCAAGCATTTTTTTTTTTTTAAAAAAAACAAATCAATAGTTCAATGGATATGCGATGCCAAACTTCTAGAGCATTTATGTGACTTTACATGGAGCAATTTCCAAGGTGAAATAAATCAAGACTATATTGAATGCGCTTATGTTTAAAAATGTGATGCATATGTAATACCCCAAAATCTGTTCTCGAAAACAGTGGTAGCGTGATATGTGTAGCCTTATACATGGAACTTTTCAACAGTAAATAGTAATCCAAGAGATGACCATACCCCACATTCCTCATCACGATCAATAACAGCATATCTTTGAGCAAGTGCACTAATATCATTTCTTATTTGGTCTGCACCATGTGTGGCATCATTCATCTCCTGTTTTAGTTGTTCAATTTGCTTGTTGTAGTCCTCCAATGATGAGCAAATAGCCTCCTACACAGAGAGTTGGAAGTCAAACATTATTAACAAATCAAGACAAAACATAGCAGACAATATCTAAAGTCAGGAAAATGACAAAAACAAAAGAAAAAAAAATTAAACACATTATAGGATCAACTATCTGTAAGCTATCCATATTGCAACTGCCAGAATCTGAGCACAAAACCTAGAGCTATTTGACTCCATATATAAGGGATATATTCTAAAAGAGTGACAGCAAGAAGAGCAGGATGAGATTTAAGGTTATAGGATTAAATATCTTACACAAGTCGAAAGTGCTTGAATAAGTCTAGAAAAACCTCAGTATAGGCTTGCATAAGATAACTAAAACTGAAATTTAAAGATCATTAATGAATGTTCTTTCATGAGTGAAAAAAAAATGCACAAAAAGGGCATCAAGGTGGTGCAAACAAACTATCACACTATCAAAAACTTCTAAAAGAGTTTGAAACTGATAACATATGATAGAGAAAAGGGAATTTCAACTTCCTTGCACCCCACTTCGCTGAAAATTGTCACTGTAAGAAACACTGTACACAAATGCATAACCCTGCAATTTTTACTTCTTCCTTAAATGATCATGTTGCTGTCCCTTAAAAGCTTACCACTCAGATTCACATGTTCGCACAACCTTATAGTCCATCCATAATGAAATAAGTAAAAAGCAACTGAATCAGCTGCATATTTGCAACATTTGTGAATGGGGATGATCCCCTTTTTTAACTAGATCTTCTTAAGTCAGGGTTTCTTCCCAGTTGGTAGAAACTGGTACAGAATCCTCCGAAGCTTCTTAAGTAAATGAATGGCTGGACTTCACATCAATAATCCCTTTTAGCTCTCTCATAATCCAATCATCCCTATAACATTTCCCAACACCCAATAACTTAACCAAGCAACCTTACCCCATGTCAGCATAAAATTCAAGAAAATTCTCCTCAAAAGGCCATTATGATAAATCACATAAAGAGGCATGGAAAAGTGAGCCAATTTGTCATTTCTCACATCAAATCTCAAATAAGGAACAGACTCTTCCAGTTCTTATAAAGATAATTTCTGCACCATTACACCACTTAGTTTTACCACACATTCATGTTCCACCCATAATTATGAAGCTTAAAATTGGTAAGCAGGTGTGATTGAAAATTGTAATTTCATTTTTAAGGATTTTAGCGAGTTGCAAAATACATTACCAGAAAGTGAAGCACAAGATCTCACCTTGAAGTCATCAATGAGGGCAAAGTCTGGAAAGAACGGTAAAATATCCTCAATTTTTAAAAGGCCATCAGTTTCCTTGAGAAATGCTATTGCTTTCCGTATGTTTTCCCGTTTTGTTCCTTTTTCCTGTTCAATAACATGCTTGGCCACCATAAGCCAGAGCTTCTTTCTCAAGTCTTCATCATCTTCAACCTTGTCAGCTTCAGCCATAGCAAGCTCTGGGTCAACCTAGAGCACCAGAAGTAAATCTTATCTCATAGAATATAATACGGCTGAATATCAAATTTTGCCTACGTATGGCAGTGTGAAGAAGATTATAAAGGCCATTTTCTTAAAAACTCAAAAAAAAAAAAAAATGCAATATTAAGGTTATTCTTTTACCAAGAAATTGAGGGTTCTAATTTCTTTTCCTTTTTTTTTCCCTTCAGGTTAAGCTAGGAATTATCTTTACCCAATATTATTATAGGTGTTTGGCTTTCTATAGGAGAGGTGGCGCATTGAAGTAATGGAAGATAAGGTTGGAGGCTTACATTGTGAACATGTGCTTTAAAGCTAGTTTAAGAAAATAATATTTCATTGTAAATTTTATTCCATTTAATTTTCATTCTTTCTGGGGTCTATTTAAGAAATACAAGCTTGTCCTTTTGCTTGCATAAATCCAATCCAGAATCAGATTCACAAGGCTTTTGGCCTTTGATAAAAATAAGTCTCTATTTGGTTAGCTTACTATTTGCTTTTGCATAGTATCATAGTTTGATTTCATTAGAAAGCAGATGTAATGATACTAATATATCCTTAATAAATAAATGAATTTCACCAAACATAGGATAAGAAAAAATTGAAGACAATAAGAAATTAATTCTTTCATCCATAAAAAGAAACTTGTTTACTTAGTAATTTTTTGTAGTCTAATCATATAATGCTATTTGTAATCTACTACCACCAATATAGCAAAAGGAAGCAAGAAATGAGTAAGCTAACCAAATAAAACCTAAGAAAACAAACTGGAATAAAAAAGCTAATAGCAATAAAGTATCACCTGCAGAGCAAGAGCAACTGCTTCTTCATGCATTGACATCATGCTGTATATATGAACACAGGCACGCATTCTTTTTTCCTTAAGGCAAAGACGCAAGGCATACTTGGGATCATAGAAAAAATCAGGCCCATTTTCTCTTCCTTTTCCAAATTTGCATTGTAGGAGACGCAAAAGCGCACCATCATCTTCCTGATTATAAAAGAAAGAAAGAAAAGTATCCAAAAAAAAAAAATCATTCCAAAATAGTCAAATAAGTACAACTACACAACAAAAGAACAATAAAAATATGGATTATGGCTTTTCTGGCTTTTTATTCACCAATATTCAATAGAAGTTCTGGAAAGAAGCCAACCTGCTTAGCATACAGAGAGAGAAGCAAATTATGAATTCCTGGATCCTCATTATGCAGACGATGAACACAAAATTCCAAATATTTGATGACTTCGTGGGTTTCATTCCTGCATGTGATGTAAACTTTCAGTGAAGAATGATCCAAAATTCATCAATGAAAACAAATATAAAGTTACTTCAGCATCTAACTAGGAGTGGAACTTCCAAAGTTCATAAGAATTTCTACTTTGCTCATTTATGAATATCAACCATTTTGATGATATGAGATGCAACTTCCTTGAAGAAAGATATCAGACAACATATCAGATCTTTTTATAGATCAGAATGAATAGTGCATGCACAATTGAATGGTATATAACTGCAGAGAACTTAAATTTATCTATCAATCTGGTCTTTGTGAATATAGAACATGTAATGTTGCTAGGCCAAGTGGCAAATTCAACTAATGATAAATCTGTGCCAAATATGGAAAATTTTAATCCAAATCCATGCATAGAAATAAACTAGCAACATTAATATTAATAAAAAGAGAATTAGCAAAATGAGGATAACAAATTTTAAAAAAAAAAAGACACTTCATGACTAGATTTACAGAAAAATGTATCCAACTGAAGTCAAGAACTGGTATGAGCAGGCTGTCAAAGGCAGCCAATGTCCAGCAAAATGTATTGGAACTGTAACCCTAGTACAAGAATGAACACTTTCTCCAGCACTGATTGCAAACTAAATTATGAATCAAACAATATTCAAATATGTGATTTATCTTAATTCTGGGAGATACAATACAAATACAATATGAATAAAGTGAATATACACATAACATATTCAAACAAATAATCCACATTACTTTGCATGAGGTTCACTTGAATAGCGCATCATCGCAGGAATTAGTTTCCTTGGGTTTAGGTTCTTCGTGGTCATCCATGATTCCACAGTTTCATATGCGTCAAGCGCAATAAGATCCGGGGCAAACTTGTACTGCAAAGTAAAAACTGTCCCATTTATTATCTTCCAAGAATTACTGAGAAAGTTAAAAGAAGTTAATTCTTAATATATGTGACAAGCACTGTTGAAACCTGATTGCTCAACATTTGTGATTGTGAAAATTGACTATTTTCTGAATAAAGAAGTCAAAAAAGTACCTGAAGGTCTATAGGAACAGCAGGTTTTTGAAGCACTTCTAATGCCTTCTTTGCTTCTCCTTGCTGAATTTGAACACCACACACCCCACAGAGAGAGAGAGAGAAGAGGAGAAAAGGAAGATTACAGCACGAGGAATTCAGTTGAAAGAACAAATCAGAAAATGAAGTTACCAATTTCAACTATTCTCAATGAATAGCATCTATTAGTCTGTTCAGTGTTAACTGTTGTAATGAGTAACTTAATTATGTGTCAAAATAACTGGAAAAAGTTCACAGACAATAATTTGATTCTAAAGACAATTAGGCCTTCTGCCTGTATTAAGAACAACAACCACAATTGCAGATGTGAAAATGGAGGACCAAGAATTTGAATTTTCAATGGGATTACATGAGAAAATTTCCAAACAAAATGGAAACCCTCATAACCACTTCACTTTTTTTTCTGTAATACAGAACAGATAAGGTTCTATGAAGCAGAAAATTTAAGAATAAAGAAGGATATTTCAGCGTCAACTTGTTTACGTCAAAAATATATAAATTTGTATATATACAATAATAACATTATAATAGAGCAGGTTTAATTATTATATTTATCTTCTACTTAACCCTTTTATTTTACCATTGTCATTAATATAACTATGAGAGAAACCGATAACAAAGGGTATTGAACTCACCCTTTCTTCACATTATATTAAAAAAAGAAAATAAAGTTTGTTAAAGCACCTGAATATAGTGGTGAATTACAATCTCATACTGCTCCTTCAGACTAGCAAAATATACCAGTTCTTCAACTCTACCATAGCTGCAGAGTAATATATTACTCAGAAAAAGCATATTAACATACTTGCAATAGACAAAATGATGTAAGAGAAGGTATGATTTATATTTTATAGTGATATATTGATACTCAAGATGGTTTTGGGTTGAATAAACCCATCAGATGAAGGAACAAGTTCCACTACCATGCAATGAAATATGCAACTAGTTCTCGCATTATCACATAACATGCAAGGTATGATGAGAAAGAAAAAAAAAACATTTTTATTAAAAGAAAAGTACAATACCTTTCCAACAGTTTCATCGTGGTTGCTTCATCCAAGACATCCTTGCTGTCACTGAGGAAAGCACGAAACTCTTGAATGTTTGATTGGTACTCAGAGCTTCGATTCTCCAAAGCACCATCCTCCTCCAAAAGTATCCGATTAATCTTTAAAAAATGATGTATAAAGAAGGTTAATTTCATCATTTAAGAAATCAGTTATCAGTAGCAGAGCTTTTTGCATGAAGTAGAAGACTCTTGAATACAGTACAATTCACATCCTCAAGCAAGCAGCAAACTCAAGTTCTAAATACTCTAGTATAAATAGCTGAAAATTACATTTAATGTAGCGAGTGAAAAGTAATCTTTCAAAGTGTACACCAGAATTTACCCAGAAGCAGTTTTAATGCTTTTACACCAATTACTTTGCTTCAATAAGAATCCAAGTAGCTAAAACTCTGCCTAGTATGTACAGGTTTTGGATATGTAAAATCGAAGAATAAGAAAAGAGTTTACAGTGCATACCAAGGCTTCAAAAAAAAAATATTACATAAAGTATCAAGGATATGTCCAACAATTTTGAAAGAGAATACTGAATCTTTGTATTTCGTATAGTTCGAATTAATTTTAGCAACTATCTTATTCCATGTTTTGAAGATGTAGACATAAAAACAAAAATTTGAGAAGTAGAAAAAAATGATTCTGAAATGACAGGTGCCCTAAGATCCATCAAATGAAACCTAAGGATTTTCTTTTTCTCTTGAGCTGGGAATATCTTTTCCAGTTCTACAATGCCTTCTTTTAACATCAAAGAAAGGAACAAAGCATATTGACAATCGGATTATTCATCAAGGTCACTGCATGAAAAGAAACAAAACCTTGTCGAGGTATAATTCAGTTGCCCATGTGGAAATCATTGTTATTTGGCACTTATCATCCTTTGTGAGATTGTCAAGCTTCCGCAACAAGAAAGTTCTCAAAGCATCCTGCAAGTAAGCAGCCAGTAAATAATTTCAGATGTGCATTAATGAATTCCAAATCACTTAATCACATCAAGCATGTCAATCAAATCATATCTTTACATAATTCATTCCCCACTAGATAATTCCACAGTCATCAATTGTATAGTGAGAATTAGATCATTATCCACATGCATCAAGCTTTTCATCAAGTGCCTATCTATAATTAGAGTTTAGAATTTCATATAGCTATCTGTAGTTAAATCCAAAACTAAGCATTACATTATGCACGCAATTTCGTAAAATCCTAAACTAAGCAATAAGCATGGACAAAAATGAGTACTATATTAAGTACCTCAAGAAGAGCTTGAAAGAAATTAAACTACTCATGACCAAAATAATATTGAACTTGCAATGTTTAATCACTCATTACATTTGATTGAGCATTAGAAATACCACCAACAAACTCCTCAGTGCCAAAAAAATGTTCCAATCTTTCCTCCCCAAAATGAAATAAAATAAAAGATGATTGAATATTTAGAAGCATGGATAGCTTATTTCTAAAAGCATAGTAATTATATTGAAAACATGAATACACCGTTTTTACCTGTTCTCCTGCACTAATAAATTTCAGAGTTATCTCCTCAAATGACAATATATA
Organism: Balakata baccata; assembly: GCA_949630135.1. Classification (NCBI taxonomy): domain Eukaryota; kingdom Viridiplantae; phylum Streptophyta; class Magnoliopsida; order Malpighiales; family Euphorbiaceae; genus Balakata; species Balakata baccata. The sequence continues at coordinate 10,496 of CATIWF010192142.1, forward strand.
AGTTACCTGCAAAACATATCCAATCCAATTTAGTTTGGCTTTCAGAAAAGGGGGGAGAAATGGTTAGCCACTTCATCTAAATTCAAGACAACTACTTATCCTCGACTCGCCTGGTGCACATTGATCTCTGTGTTTATAAGAATAAGTATTAACTGAAATATGAAGAAAGCCAATAGGTTTTAAGCCTTACTTCTAGCTTCCTGTATTAAAATATAAAAATAATACTTGATTTCTTTTTAAAATTTATGGCTCCACAATAGTAAATTGGATGTGATCTAGCAAAAGTGAGAAAGAGGCAAAGAATAGGCTAGAAGCCGTCAATGAAATGTCCACATGTTATATAGCTTCTCGCATCATGCATAAATCTAACCGAAGGAAAGATAAACAGCTTAATATAATATTTCTTTAATAAATAATTCTTATGGCTTCTACCAAAGTTGATTGGGCTCCAAGAGACCAAATTGAGGATGTGGATAGGCAAAAGTGAAGAAGAGGAAAAGAATGAGTTAGCTCATGCATACAAAATACTCACTATATTTTTCAGATAGAATTCAAATAATGGCAAATCACATGAAAAGGCATATATGACAATACAAATATAGAATGGACTCATTGGCATAATGGATAAAATACATTATGAATGTTAAATAAATTAAGAAACAGAGAATTTACTTTTGCATGGAAGGATGCTGCTCTCTGAAAATCCCTGGAGGAAAATGCAGCATCTGCCTGCATCACAAATCATCTAGTTGACATAGGCCACATACAAGAAAAACTCGCTAATGAGAATTTGCAATTTAACATGGAATAATTGAACTTTTTTTCTTTTTTGTTTTTGTTTTAAGAGATTAAACAAGCCAAAGTCAATTTTAAGAGAGCCATTATTTTACTAGTAGTATTTTTTTTTTTTTTTTTGAAAATTACCTGCAATAAATATACTTGGTCCCTTTGGAGTGGGTCGCGACAATTTGCTAAAGCTGCAGCATAATCGTTCATGTTTAAGTACACCTTCCACATGTCTCGGCCTTCGTCATTGACAGACACCTATATTATTCTCAGTCCAAAAGCATGAACCAAAAAAATTACCCTTTTTTCTCCCAACTGGAAAGATGAAGTAACTATTAGCTACTAACCTGAAAGATAGAATTTTGGTCATATGCATAAAACAGGCCAGCAGTGGCATCACTACATAATCCAATAATATCCCTAGAAACTGATTCTGAAGTTTGATCAAATTGAAGTTCTTCTATGATTTGCTCATTAATTCTGTTCACAACCTGCAAAAGAAATTAAACAACATAGCAGAAAAGTTTAAAGGCTTAAAGACAGAGCAGATACATGAAATGGGGAATCCCAGGTAACATAAAAGAGGGAGATAATTTAAAAAATTTCAAGAACATCTTAAGATATTTGGAATGATAAGCATAAAAAAAAAAAAAGAAAGCTTCATGACTGCTAATGGTTTATAAAATACACACACCCACAAAAAAAGAGTTTATCATCTGAATATATAAAGTAGACAACTAAATGGCATCATGAGAAGTGAAATTAATCAAATAATCAATAATCACGAATGCTGAATATAACACACCTTAACCTTGTTTCCAATAAGAAGCAAGAAATGAAATTCAGAAACGGCCATCGAAGTTGGTTTGACTACATCAGCACCTTCACTTAATTTTGAATAGTCTAGAAGAGCCTTATTCTCCACAAAATTTTCATCTCCATTTGGATAACTACCCAACAAAGTTGCCAATAAAGGATAGTAAGAAAAAATAAAGCAATCTGGACTCTGGAGGATAGATGGTTATCTCCATATAAAGGAAGAAAGGAAAAGAATGTCATCCTCTACCTATGCTGTGCTCCAAAATTTAAGCCTCCATGATAGATACCTGCTCCAGAAAGCCAAGCAAAATGCACTGCTCTTCTTTGCTTGATAAAGAAATGCAGCTCACTGACAGTTCATCAAAAAGGCAGGACAACTTCACAGTCAAAAAGTTTTAAAAAAACACAAATGATACTTACTGCAACCATTTGAAAAATATAGATTATCCAGAAATAAAAAGAAAAGGGAATAATTTCTGCATCAATTAATAATTTAAACTTCTTTTCTTATTTAGCTAGAAATAATTTTAATGGAATAAAATTGCTTGCCTGTTTGGTATTTCCCCAGGCAGTTCCATAAAATGCACTTGACGATTCACATAACTAGCAAAGACGGTCTAAGAATGCAAGATAAAAAATTAGCACAAGATCAAAGTTATAGTAACCAATGTCAAGACAAAGGTCTAATAATATTCTGGTTAATATACATAATGTATACTTTTTTGGAAATCTTCTGCAACCAGACAGTCAAAGTGCAGGCATCCATAATCTGATAACTTTTATATAAATGCAGCTCTGGAGGCAGCATTAGCTCTTCAAAGAAGAAAAGGCCCAAGGAAAAATGAAGTATAAATCATTTAGCTCGAAAAGAGGAGGCCATAAAGCATACCATTTAATGATTGAACTCAGTTCTATAAGCTAGAATAATGGCAACATATATATATATATATATATATATATATATAAACATACCTCCAATGATCCAATTCCAGTGTATGAATAAAGTCGTGTAGGAGTGACCACCATCACATAATATCTTGTTCCATTGCTTAAATTGGCTGTTTCCATCTTCACATACAAGGTCACAGCAATATCTTAGTTTCTAGTACAATTCCATCCAAGAGGAAATTGTTTAGATATTATCAAGTTATCACAATTATCCAAATGGAACCACCGACGTGAACAAGGGAATAGGGGAAAAAATCTTAAGATTTTCTAATTTTTTAAATACTAACTTCTGATAATCATGCACTAGCCCACAAAATCCAATAGCCCAAACCAACAAGATACAGTGTGCTAAATCAAACTATAACTTTGTATATAACAGAAAGGCAAGCTGCAAGTGTGGGAAGAAATTTAAACATAGAAACAGAAACAGTAGTAGGAAGAAGCAGCAAAGAAATACCTGCAAGCCCATGAAAGCTTCAGGAATTTCAGTAAGTTCATAGAGTAATTTTATATACTTCTCCCTCTTATCCTTCTCATCAACAGCAATCTCGTGAAGTTGGCCATTGTCTGTCCCAAGAATAACTTCTTTCGTGGAAGCTGCATTTGAATAATCTATGTTAAAAATAAACACAAACCCATATTCAAATTAATTCTAAAAAGCAAAGTATTTACCTTCAGTGATCTGCTGTCTATTCCAAGCAACAGCATTAACAACAAGACCCTTCAATTTGCTTAGTACGCGAGGCTTGTTCCATTTTGCATGAGTATAGTAAGTTTCAGCACCTCCACTACCAATTACTGTGGCAATACAATGGCTCCCCCCAGGATCAACAAACACTCTGTGTATAGATTGCTCCCCAGGTCGACCCGCAGAGAGATCGAAGTCTAAATTCCGAATCACCAGCAAGAAATTAGGTAATCGTTCAATGTTAACTCAATCAAGAAGACACCGTCACTCACCGTAAGAATCGCCGACTCCGAAATCGTGCCTAATCACCCATCCTTTGCTAGTTCCTATTAAGATCACATCATTTCCAGCTGCCATGCAAGTAATTACGCCTCGCCCCTTCGCGGCGTATCTCTCTAGAAGATCCACTGTAAACACCTGTCTCCCTTGATCCATCTTTTCTCGCCGCCGGAAAAAGAGAATTGTATCACCCGATCGGAGCTTTTAAGATCACCGGCGAGTTGGACACAGAAAATATGACTGCATTTAGATGGACTCAAATAGACTTATTCTTAATGGGCTTGGGTATCTACATGTTCTTTTAAATTCATTTTCTTTTAAAAAATAATTATTGAAAAATTTCATTTTCTTTTAAAAAATGATTATTGAAAAATTTATATAATTTATGAGTTGTTATACCATGATTCATATCCGTATAATAATATGAATTAAGGATCTATTACATATATAAAAGTTATAAAAAAATACGGTTATAATTTTAAAAATAAAATAAATTTACGAATTCGTGTAGTAAATACAAGATTCATTACAATTTCACTCAAGATTCATGTAATAAGTTGCAAAAATTTGAATCATATAGATTCATTACTTTATAACTACAGATTCGTCATGTAGTAACTATGTGTTCATTGCTTAATATCTACAGATTCACTATGTAATAACTACATGTTCATTATATATTTCACATGATTCATTGCTTAATAACTACAGATTCATCATATAGTAACTACATGTTCACTGCTTAATAACTACATATTCACCATGAAAGTAACTTCATTTTTTAATATATATTTAACATGAGATATAAGTAATGAATTGCAGATTAAATCATATATGTTTGTTACATAATAAATATAGGTTCATTGCACACTAAGTGTAACACTTTATGAATCTTTGCTTAAATTGAGTTTTAAATAAAAAGGAATGAATTTACTATTCAAATTTATTGAACTTGTAATTAGAGTTAACGAACCTCTAATTATTTCATAATGAATATATAAATTTATTTTATTTATAAAATTGTTACCACATTTTTTAAAATTCTCACACATATAATAGGCCCTCGTTCACCATGTCCATCTTGTAATTTGCATAATTTATTACCTTTTAAAATTTATTTTTCTCAAACACGCTCACTCTTATTAAATTTTTATCTTTTAATTTTTTTTAAACTCACTATTTCAAATTTATAATTTTTTTCAGACTACATATTTTAATCATAATGTTAAATATACATTTTAATATATTTGATATTTGATAAATTTATCTTAATTTAGTTTGCAATTTTTTCTAAAACTCCCTAACTATTTGTATACCATAAATATGTTTTACGTATGCATAGTGTTATATTTAATGTCATATTATATATAAAAGTGGGAGTCGGAGAGATAGACAAATTTACAGAAAAATAAAACTGATTGTATTAATTAATTGAGTTAATTTTGTCATTTAATAATTTAATTTATTAATAATAGTATTAATAATTTATTAATTAGAAGTTCAATTATATTAGAATTAGATAATTATATATATATATATATATATTGCGATGAGTGTAAAATTTGATTTTTTAAGAATTTCTAGCAATTAAATTAATTAGTGATTAAGTTATAATAAAAATTATATACTATTATCTTTCAAATAAATGTCATATATTAATAAGAAGTTTAAAACAAACAAAATTATCAATTATTAAGTTATAAATATTAAGTTATTAATATTATTTAATAATAAATTAATATTAAAAATATTTATAAATTACGAGAACCTAAAAAGCAAAAAATTAATATTAAAAAATTATTTAATAAAAAATAATTTATTATGTTCTTAATTACGAAAACCTAAATTACCTAGTTCTAATGGAATTAGACTTCTAATTAATGAATTATTAATATTATTCACTAATAAATTAAATTGTTAAATGATAAAATTAACTCAATTAACTAATTTAATCAGGTCGGTTTTTCGGTAATTTTATCTCTCCTCCCTACTTCACTTATATATATATATATTTTTTTTCATTTTCTAATTTTCTATTAATTAATATTATTATATTATTAATTATTTTTTATTTATATTTATTAATTAATTTATATATATATATATACACACACTATAACTTTATTTTTTTTAATTAACACAATTTTAAATTTCATCATATATTAATAATATATATATATAAGTGAAATAGGGAGAACAGATAAAATTACCGAAAAACCAACATAATTAAATTAATTAATTGAGTTAATTTTGTCATTTAACAATTTAATTTATTAGTGAATAATATTAATAATTCATTAATTAGAAGTCTAATTCTATTAAAACTAGGCAACTATAAATAGTTAAAATCCATTATTTTATTAATAATTTAAGCTTTTTTATTATTTTTCTAAAAATTATATTACAGCTACTTAATTTAGTAATACATAATTGTATTTTATACCAAACTTGGATTGAATATAATTAATATGTATTAAATTATATAATTTATGAATAAATATTTCTTGAATTCCATATTACGTAATTTAATCTATATCACATTCAATTCAAATTGAATAAAAAAGACAATTTTATATAAATTAACTTTTCAATAGGGTAAGACAAAATAAATTAAAATATATATATATAAAAATTAAATAGTAATTAATAATGAGTCAAATATCTAATATGTATCATATAATTTACTTCTATATAAAATATAAGAATTAAATATAATTAACAATTATTACTATTTAAATTAAGTGTGACTTAATTACATGATAATTAAAAGTACTTAAAATTTATTTACTGGACAAGATTATTATAATTATTTATGTAGTAATAATGAGTCCAAATATTAAAAATCACATGCATCACATATGAGTAATTGAGAATAGAGATATATACAAAATGACCGTAAAATCATGTACTACTTCTATTTTATATATGACTCTTAATAATGGACAAATTAGTGATTTGGGACGATAGACAAAATGACCGTAAAGTACTTTATACCTTTATTTTATATATGACTCTTAATAATGGATAAATTAATAATTTTTATATGAGTTATAGTACAAGTTTAATATCTTATAATCACATGCAACGCACATTAATAAAAAAACTATTATATATAAAAGTGGAAATAAAGGGAACAAATAAAATAATTATAAAATATTTACTACATTTATTTTATATATGACTTTTAATAATAAATAAATTAGTAATTTGATAAAAACTGAAATAAACATGTATTTTTATAATTTACAATGAATAAAATATCATAATAAGACAAAACAAAATAAAAAAATATAAATTAATTAGGTTAATTTTGTAATTTAATAATTTGATTTATTAGTAAGTAATATTACTAATTCATTAATTAGAAATCAGTTCTATTAGAAGTAGATAACTATGTTTTAAATATAAAAAAATATTAAGAAAGCACGGAAAAAATATAATGGACAAAATAATTTTTATACAGTAAATAAACTAACAACCATAATAGTCAAATAATTAATAAGCTATATAATTTGGCGTGATTTTTTATATATAGTATGATATAATAATCAAATATAAATACAAAACTAGCTTAATGACGAATTAAATATACAATGATCATATGTAAGGCGCGTTAATTATAAGTCAAAATCTATTAGGATTAGGCAACTATGTCTTATATATATAAAAAATCAAATAACTAATATCAAAGAGAAAGAAATAATAATTTAATAAAAAAATGTGAGGAATGCACAATAAAAAAATAACGACAGCATATTGTCATTTAAAGTACAACAACAACGATTTTTACTGACATATTGAATTTATATAATGGTAAATCTAAATTCAATTATAACTATGCAATAATGTATAAAATAAATTTTAAAATACTGAATTCAACTCTTATAAATTATTTGAGAAATTAAAATTTATTAATAATTTTTATGTAATTCAATAATTAATTTATTTTAATCATATAAATAACAAATTAAGTTTTTAAAATTTATATGTATAGTATAATATAATTTACTTTTATATAAAATATAAGAATCAAATATAATTAATATTTAAATTAAATGTAATTTAATTAACGATAATTAAAAGTAACTAAAATTAATTTGTTGGATAATAATATTATTATTTATTTAATAATGATGAATTCAATTATTAAAAATTATGTATATTGCACTTGAATAATTAGAAATAGGAGAACAAACAAAATGACCGTGAAATAAGAAGACTATTATAGATGTTCTTATTATTTTTATTTTATATATGACTATTAATAATAGACAAATAAGTAATTAAATAAAATAATTGTAAAATATTTACTACCTATATTTTATATATGATTTTTAATAATGAACTTCTATAATTTGAGAGAAACATGCACTCATATAATTCATTATGAATAAAATATCATAATAGAACGAAACAAATTAATGGAAAATAAAAAAAATATAAAAATAAAATGGTGATTAATGAATAGTCCAATATTTAATAATTACGTAAAATGCCTCTATTTTATATATGACTTTTAATATTTGAAATAAATATGTGTCCCATCAATAATATTAAAACTTTATATATGAATAAGAGTTATATAAATATTGAAATGAAGTTAGTTTATTAACATTGTTGAGACATTATAGCTCTATATTTACCTCAAATATTAATTAGTTAATTAATATTTTCAAATAAGATGAAATTAATAAAAAAAAATATAAAAATCAAATGATGAGTCTAATATTTAATAATGACATACAAAACACGTTAATAAAATATTAGTACTGTAATAAAAGATACATTTTTGAAATTGTAACTTTTAAGAGAAAATATTTTTAAAAGAGAATAAATAAATAGTATTATGTAGAGATTCATTTTCCTTTTAAGAATTAAATGAACATTTTTCCATATAAATTCATCTGATAGAAACAAATTTAATATAAGGCTTTAAAATTCAAACCTTATCCCAATATATCTAATATGTATATAATCAATTTGATTTTTTTATTCTTGCAAGATTGGTTTATTTATGAGCTGAATAATAAATTTGTTGGAAATTAAAATAGAAAGTCTATTAAAAAAAATATTAAAAAGGTGAAAAGTATATCATCAAAGATAATGTATTTATCGGTACGATGATTATATTTATGAAGTTTCGAATTCAAATATTTAATAATTATTAAATGTATTAAAAAATTAGAAAGTTTATTAAATCTCTCATAAAATACAATTTCTAAAAATTAATTTTGTAATGAATTAATACAAGCGTAATCTCAATTTAAATCCAACATAAAAATCATATATTGTTTATAAATTCATTTTGAACTCAGCTTTTCAGATAGAGCTGAATTAAGTCGAAACAGTTTGTCTCATTATCATTCAACTTTCAATTTTGGGCCGGCCCAGATATTAGACGCTCCTTATGGACCCCATAAGCCCACTATAAACTTTAAAATCAAATCGGAGCGTCTATAAAAGCAGTTTATCATCCAACGGCTAAGATTTCACCGACTCTCTTCTCCAACGTTTATCTCCTTCAACGGTCAAAAATCTTAAAAAATAACTCAAAAAATTCTCCAATAAATGTGACTAAATCTCTCTCTCTCTCTCTCTCCATCATCTCTCTGTGATTTCTTAGCAAAAACCCATCATAGATCAACATCATAGGAAAGAACAAAAAGGGAAGATACTAACTAATCTTCATCAACATAAAAGAAAATATCCATCCTGATCTTCATCAAGAAAGTACCTTTTTCCAACAATAATGAGTATCATCCAATACTCAGATGTGATAAACCCATCAGAGCTTCAGGTATGGAACAATGCAGCATTCGACAATGGGGAATCCGAGGATTCAATCGGGGTTAAATCTTCTTGGTGGAATCAGTCTATTGTGTCCGGTTGCAGTAAGGAGAATCAGAGCCCTGTTTTAGAGAAATCATCCCCTGTTTCTCTCAAATCTTCTGTATCTTCATTACCCATCAAACCACTTAACTCCAACAGCACCATTGTTAATGCTCAAGAGAATCCGTCGAAGCTTGTTTCAAATCCGGGATTGGTGTCGAAGAATGTGATTCAAGAAGAAGATAGAAAGATAGATAGGGAGATTGAAGAGATTGAGAAGGAAATTAGCCGCTTATCGTCAAGACTTGAAGCACTTAGGCTTGAAAAGACAGAGAAGAGTATAAAGCGGAGCATTGAAAGGAGAGGAAGGATTGTGCCTGCGAAATTCATGGAGCCGAAACAGACAGTAAAGATTGAGGAACCATTGAAGATTAATCGCCGAGGTGTTAGTTTGGGACCATCAGAGATTTTTTCTGCAACTAAGTCTCGGCTATTGAGTAAGGCAGATGCCACCCCGGTCTCTACACAGAATCGCAGAAAATCTTGTTTTTGGAAGCTTGAAGAAATTGATGAATTAAAGGCAACAAAAGAGAGAGGAAAGAGCTTAAGTGTAAGCCCAAGATCGCGAAAAGCTATGTCCAAGATTCAAGCTTCAAAAATGGCTGCTACTACTGTGGGATCTAAGAGGCCAGTTAAGAAAGAAGATGGGGTTCTTGCATTGATCCAACCCAAGAACCTATTCAAAGATGGAGAAAAATCTGTGCCTAACAAGAAACAATTGAAGCCTGGACGGGTTGTGGCCAGTAGGTATAATCAGATTTCAACAAATGGGAATTTAAGTGAGGTTCGAAAGAGGTCTCTGCCTGATAGTGACAAGGAAGATGCCAATAAGAGGCGTGCTTCAGGAGAAAATGGATTGAATGAGAGAACAGAAAGAAGCAGAGTGAAGAAGAAGTGGGAAATTCCAACGGTGGAGGAATTTGTACCACCAGCTTCGTTAATGACTGATTCGCTACCGAAGATCAAAACTTTCCGATGTGTCAATGAGACCCCACGTGACTCAGGAGCTGCAAAAAGGGTGGCTGATTTGGTAGGTAGGAAATCATTCTTTTCCACTGATGAAGATGGAACAGCAGGGGACTCTGTTTTTCACGTTCTGAGTTTCGAAGAAGATGACGTCAATGAAGTTTAGTCGATTGCAATTGAATTGCCTGACAGATGAATGTTGAAAAGCTATAACTCTTGTTATGGTATAAGGTGCTTTTGTCTCTAAATGGGTTGTGAGTTTCTAGCTATTTGATTCTGCAATGCAATAATATGATACATGTCATTTCAATTATAGCCTATTTGTTATGGTACAAGTCTTTCTCTGCTTTTTTGGTTAATGATAATTATATTATAGCCTTTTCTTTTCTTTCTCCTGGTTTGATGACAATTCTCTTTTAACCTCTATGGCTATATCATTTCAAAATTTTTGATTCAGCAGTGGTAACACATTCTTCAATGCATCTTATTGAACTAATCATGACTTTATTAGATTCGGAGGTTCAAGCTTACAATTTTTATGCATTATCAAGTTCTTGAGTTTGAAATTCCAATCGGATCCCTAGTACTAAAAAAAAATTATTGCTTAAATCCAATCCATGATAGAACAAAACAATAACAAAATATTACACAATAAAATTGAGTCAATACTAGTAAAAGGAATCCAGTGCACAATACTATTGAATCAATGGTAGTTGATATAGTTAATGGTTATAGCAGTTAGTTTCTGATCAAAAACTGTTGGAATGGACCCTATATAGAATCTCCATGATCAATCTCCTTTTTTATCCTTTTTGGACTAAATACAAAAGGTGAGCAATTTGATCTCACACTTCTAGGTTTATATTCAGTTAATTTTAATTATGTAGGAATTTGTTTTTGTTGCAGTGTTTGAGATCTTTATTTATGGGTTTGTTAATTTTTCACAAGTCAGATTGTATTACCCTTAAATTAATTCAATCATAATATATAATATGAATAAAACAATTAAATATTTATCATTTTGACTAAATTAGTCTACATATTATATAATAAATTGAATATATCTAAAAATTTTTATTCCTGCATTGTTTAACTTGTTAGAATATTGTTCGTTTTGTGGGGCTTTTAATCAGGAGCTGTCATCAAAAGATGATTTTGACATTCAGTATATATGTCATTACTCTAATTTTCAGAAACTAATGTTTACCCTATATCTACAGATTTAATTTAGAGGAATTCTTTAAACACTTGCTGCACTTGTAAGAAAATAGTGTTTATAGTCCAATTGTATGTTTAAGTAAATTTTTTTTTTTTAATTAACACATATCAGCTTTTATCATTTCATTCATAACATGAACGTAGATAAATAGAATAACATGGACGTAGTCTGAAAGTTACGTGTTAATTTAAATCAGAAATTGATTTTAGAACAAATTAACCCTAATGGAGAAAAGAAACGATTTTTGTTGGTTAAAGATTTGTTAAAACTTAATGTTATTAGCTTTAATTGTTTTTGTGAATTCATATCACTGTTATGTTTGTGAAAGTTTGGATTTTTTGCCCCCTTGGATACTGTTAGTGTCTCGTAGAATTCCTTAATGTTGAAGTGAGGGAGGGTGGCTAGCTTTTTGTGATGCCGGTCCATTGCAAGCTGTAATAAGCAAGAAGATTGTTGGGCAGGCACATGTTTCTTGAAAAATCTGAAAACATCATGTTATAAGATTGATCCAGTGAACAAGAAAATTTATTATACATCAAGCCGGGGCTTTTTACTTATTTAAGCAAAAATAAATAAATAAGTATTTACCCATATAGGAAGAGTGCAAAAATATTTTCTTACATGCGCTTTTTTTGACGGGTGGAGGGAAGAGAAATCGCCAGTTCGGATGGGGGGCTGATGAACAGTAAAGTCGCCACTGTATTACAGAATTTTTTTTTTCTATTTCTTTAAATGGTCTATGTTATAACAGATATTATTTATTTAATTAGTATTAATACAATACAATATTTGAATAATTAAGTATTCCACCTATTAGTCATATTATCTATATTTATTTAATTAATATTAATATAATAAAATGAGATATCGGTCAAAAGTAGAGGTTTTGAAAAAATTTTAGTTTGACCAAAACATATAATCATATTTTGCACGATATGTAAAAACACTTTATATTTTAATCTTGAGTATATCCATAACTTTTGCAAATCATATTTTGCAGCTCTTATGGATTATATCCATTTGCTAAGATCATCCCATAATTTTTAGAATAAATTGGAAAAACAAAAAGTTAAGATGAATTTTTTAGAACCGAATTCACCAAATATGCAAATCACGCAAAAAAAATAAAAAATTTTAGTTATCTTATATGAAATTCATTTATTAATCCAAGATATATAATCACTAAAATATATTTTTTTTGCAAATTCATAAACTACTAACGCTTATATAGCCAAAGCACACATGTTTAGTATTTAAACAAAATGTATATAATAAATACATACACTTTAAATAAATGGAAAAGGACATAAAATCTTTAGAAAAATCCAAGAAGAAAGTAAAAATCTATTTTCTCTTTCTTCCGTTTGGTTTAAATATGCATGCATACTCCACTTATTTTCTTTTCTAATGTATATTCTATTATCTCTCTATTACGCATGATAATTATTTTATTTTATCACTATAACTTAAGATAATTTTAATTAATATTTTAATTAAAATTATGTAGAAGAAATAAATAAAATTAATTAATAATAATTTTAACTAAAATTATAAAAATGATCATTTTAGTTTGATTCTCATTTAAATTAATTACCATATCATAAATATTTGGACTATTCAATTAAATTATTTTGAGTGTGACTTATAAGGTCTATAATTTGATTGGAGTGGAAATATAATATTAACAACTTAATATTATATCGGACACAATTTTCAAATTTTTTACGTATCCGAATACTTTAAATATTCTTTTAGAATTCTCATTTTTAATTACTAATAAAATCTTGAATATTAACATAACCTCTAGGAGTTCTTCTATTATGATCTTGATAATGTTAGGATCATTGCGCATCAAATCCTTTTTTGGTCAATTACTAATAAATGATAATTTGTTTTTAGATTAAAATAAAATTTATCATTATTACTCTAGCTAATAATACTGATTTTATATCAAATAAATCATATTTCTCATAGCATGTAGTTTATTTTATTAGAATTAAAATACCAATTCCATTAGGATCTTGCTCTAATGCTTTAGAGTAACAAATCATATTATTGATAATTTCATATCTCACTATAGTCTAATTCTACTAACTGCAAACTGAATTATTAAATGTGACTAGCACTATACTAGGTAAGAGCATTTTCATAACCATATATAAAAAGAATAGTCATGACACATCAAATTAAAGGACTTCAAACTATAAAAAATTCATATATTATAACAAAAATAATAATTGTTGACGTAAATTACTACATATAGTTATTATTTAAAATTATTGTTAGAGCGGTTAAACTGGTTCAACAGGAAACCTCGCCTTTGACTGGTACTGTTAATTGATCCATTAACAGGTTGGATAATTAATTGTTTTTTTTGGAAAAAGTTAACAGATTGGATGATTAATTGTTTTTTTGGGGAAAAAAAATTTCACCGCCAGTGCTCGAACTTGAGCAACAGAAACTAAGCAAAGCAACCTCTTACCATCAAGGCACATTTTACCTTTTGATTAACATTAAAGAACTTTATTAATTATAAATATATTATATAAAAAATATACATATATATTAATTGTATTACATTTGCTTATTTATATTTTTATTAATAATGCACATTACTATAATAATATTAATAAATTATTCTTGTTTTATAAAAATTAATTAAAAATGAATAATATATCATTAATAGTATTTTTTTTGTTATAAATTGTAATATGAGTAATATATATCATAGAAATATTATATTAAATTATTCACAGTATTCAAAAAATTATATATATGTTGGAATTGAATTTAATACTCCATTACCAAATAATCATATAAATTATTTGAGATTTATATAAATTATTTTATATTTTATTACGTATGAGACAATATTATTTTTTTAGAAAATTTTATCACTACAAGAAAATGTCAAAATAGTGATGCTCAAAGTGTAATCAACGGTTCAGATTACAAGATATTCATTGAACGGTTGATATTAAAAATAAATATATTACTTAAGTGAAGTGCATAATTATCCAACGGTCGGTATGTAGATGTATGGACACACCAATATATCGTAGAAGGACCTATAAATAACTACTTAATTAAATGCATTTTAATTAGCATTAAATTAATTTGTATTAAAATTAACTTTAATTATTAATTAATAAATACTACTTTTAATTAATACTTCATTAATATTAATTACTGAAATATTAATGATTTTTTATTTCTTATTTAAGTAAAAAGCCCGTTTAGATAATTAATGTGTCTTCATAATTAAATATTATTTATTTAATTAATATTAATAGTTCAAGACTAAATTATTAATATTAATAGTTCAATACTAAATTATTAATTTTAATAATTTAATGCTAAATATTAATCAAAAATTATTTTTTGATTAATATTAAATTGGAAAATTAGTATTTATTTCATGAGATTTGACATTATAATAGTACCCATTAAGCTTTAAAAATCATAAGATTTGCCATTTTTGTTTTATTCCCTCTAAATTAGTATTTATATTCTGAAATTTGACGTATTATACTAGTATCTACTAAACTTTAAAAATTATACAATTTGCCCTCTCTGTTTTATTCTTTCTAAATTTTAAAGTTTAATGAGTACTAATATAATATATTAATACCATAATCTTCCAAAGGGAATAAACAGAGAGGGTAGATTATATAATTTTTAAAATTTAATAGATACTAGTATAATATATCAAATATCAGAAAATAAATACTAATTTTCCAATTTAATATTATTAATAATTTAATATTAATTAAAAATAATTGTGATTAATATTTCACAATAAATTATTGAAAATTAATAATGTAGTATTAAACTATTAATATTAATTAAATAAATAATATTTAATTATGAAGACGTATTAATTATGACTCATTAACACATTTTTGAACATAAAAAAAACTAGTCCTTATTTTTTTAAAATTAAACTCATGTGTGAATACTCATGAAACATATAGCTACTTGGGCTTTTTACTTAAATAAAAAACAACAAATAATTAACATAAGTAATTAATATTATTGAAATATTAATTAATTAAAGTTCATTTCAATACAATTTAATTTAATGTTAATTAAAATTCATTTAATTATGCAATTATTTTATGGATCGGTGTACCCATATGTCTGCATCTATATGTCTGCATCTGATGGATAAATATCTTATAATATGAATTGTTCATATCGATATACCATAAAATGAATCTCATTTTATTATATTAATATTGTTAGTTAAATAAATATAGATAATATGACTAATAGGTGGAATATTGTTTTGTATTAATACTGATTAAATAAATAATATTTGTTATGATGGATTAATGCATAACACAAACCATTTAAAAAAAATAAAAAAAAATTCAGTAATGGGTAAGTGGCGAATTTACGGACGATTTGTGTCTTTGAAAATTTTTCTTTTCTCCACATATCAAGAAAGCACATGTAAGGAAATAATTTTGCACTGTACCTATATGGGTAAATATTAATTTATTTATGTTTGCTTAAATAAGTAAAAAGCCCATCAAGCCGAGATTCCAACCTGGGTGGGAGTATTATGACATCATGGTGATGGCAAATGGAGCCCGTTCAAATACTTTCAATACCCCTGGTGTTGAAGAGCATGCTCATTTCTTGAAGGTAAGAATTTATTTAGTTACATCAACAATTGCAAAATTCGAAAATCAAGAAATGGAAGAAATCTGAAGATGAGAAAATTAATTATTCATCATGTAGAAAGTAGAAGATGCTCAGAACTCCTAAGATCAGTGATCGACTGTCATGAGCACGGGAGCCTTCCTGGACTTGGTGAAGATGGAAAGAATAGTGCATTATGTAGTTGTTGGTGGTAGTCTGTGGAATATGCTGCAGAGTTTCATGTCTTTGCATTTAATGATTTAGCTATGCTCTACGCTTCACTAAAAAAAAAAAAACCTGAAAATAACACTTCTTGAACACATGTAAGCCAAACCATGTATAAGCTGTTAGTGTGATGGTGCTGTATGCATCAAAATGGTGTAGAGAAGAAAAAATCTAAGGAAAAAATTTTTAGAAAGTAAATATGATTATAGTGCCTGTACAAGACTACACTAGTTAGACGAACTATACCCTTGCAGGAGCTCATAAGCTTATCCTTTCACTCCTAAAATAGCTATTCTTAAAATCTTAGAGCCCAATTTTTCTGATAGGAACGATTGATTTGTAGCAGATTTATATACCTTGACAAAAAAAAAAAATTACAGAACAAATAATCCATAAGCAGTTGATCAAAAGAAGTAAAGAACATTTTCACAATCCAAGTAAATAAAACTCAAGCAAAACTATTTAGTGCTGTTATTTAATTCATATCTCATAGGTTGTGCAGGAGATGAAGCTGATGACAACACACAGTCTGTGTTTTTCAAACCCTTGTTCCATTAGAAAGGACACAAGGGTATAGTTAAACTCATAATATCATTATAGAAATCAAAACATCAACAATCTAATTAAGATTCAAGTAGCCTCAGCAAAATCCAATAATGACATTGTAATGTAGCTTCCACCAAGTAGGTTCTCCCTGACAAGCAGGGACTTGGCTCCACTACACCTACAAAATAGTGGATTGAATCATCATTGGCATATCAAGAAAAATGACTGTTTTCAAACAAAAATACTATAATCTTAATAGCATCAGAGATTTCCAGTAATTTCACAATTGAATGCAGTGACCACAAGTAGGTTCCCCTTGGAAACGGGGGCTTCGGATCAACCACATCTCAAATACATGGATATCCATCCTTGCCATCAATTGTTAGCCGATTCAAATACAAATCAATCATTTCAAAAGAAATTAAAAGGCTCAGATTTGAAACAGCTTTATCAATCAAGAATTTTCTGAAGCAGAACTGGCATTTAAAGCTGTAAAGTAATCATCATTGCCTGTTACAGGAAGACGTTCATCAAAAAACCAAATTTTGATTTATAGATTGGCTCATATCAAGAAATTCAACCATCAATCTTTCTTTCTGCTTCATTGATTACTCTCAGAAGCGCGGATAAACATCAAATCATCGCCAAGAAATCAATTCAAAACAGATAACAAGCTCAATATCTACTCAAATTAGGCAAAAAGTAATTAAGTTTTTGAGTCCTAATCTAATCTTAAACATTAAATCAAGTGAAAAGAACTCTTTAAAGGTGAAAGACTAATAGAACGGAATTTCGCCGCTTATTTGACACAGATCAGCCGCGAAGAAGAGAGAAAAGGCTGAACTGCAACACTAGACGGCAGCGCTTTAGCACGAGTATTGGGGCTATCGTCGTCACTGTATTGTATTCAGAGAAGCCCGGGAGACTAAGTGCAGAAGGTTCACAATGAGATCAAATTACAAGAAGATGATAAAATTCAGGATCGCTCACCTGAATACTCATTCTGCGAAAGCGGCTTCGCTTCTGCGGCAGGTGAGCTTCGACTCTCTTGGGATTTTATGTAGAGGAGTTGGAGCTCCTAAAACCCTAGTCGGCGACATGGGTCGAATAACTCGCAATCACAGTCATGTTTTAAATGGGCCAGTCCATCTATATATAAACAACCAAATCCGACCTTAAACGACTGCGGTTTTGCAAAATCGGCAATTCCATAAGGCACCAAATTATTACAGGTTAATAATATAATTAATACTAATTTTTATTACTATATTCTAACTTAGTATAAAATTTTTTAATTGTTATAAATTAGTGTTAAATTTTTTGAAAATGTTATAATATAGTGTACAAGTTTAATTTTTTTGGTAAAAAAAAAATGATGTGATAATTGACAAAATATTATTTCGTTTCGGTATGATATATCATTAAAAATGGTATTTTTCAGCTTTCATGTATTTTTTTAAGTGAGTTAGAGCATCATCATTGACTATCTATGGGAATTGCAATTGTCTATGTGGCAATTGCAATAAATATTTTAATGGCTTGTATTTTTTAAAAGTTTTCAATATTTGAAAGTGTAGGAAGAGAATTTTATTTAAATAAAAAATATTTGTAATCCAATTTTTATTATTTTATAATAAATTTAATTATTAATAATGAATATAATATATTAAAATATTAATTATATTTCATAAATTGAAATTGATATAGAGATAAAATATATTTAAAAGTATAGTTAAAATTTTAATAATATAATAGTAGACCTACTATTTAAAACATACATCTAATTTCATAGATTAATTGTCTTAATTCTTTATTATCTTCACAAGGAGGAGAAATATAAGAGAAACTTAAGCAAAATAGTTTAAACAACAAATACTTTTCGGACTTAAAATTCAAAATAAAAAGGATGACTTTTTTGTATTATGTTTGACGAGCAGTAAAAGCATTATGAATGATCGAATGAGATGTGACTGATACTAAAACTACCAATAGTTTGGTTGAAAACATACCTATAATGAAAATTTTTTTTTGATATATTTCTAGATAATCAATTTAACTTACCACCTGATACAGAAATTGAATTCACTATTGAATTAATACTTGGAACAACACTAATATCAATGTCACTCAACAGAATGATTCCAGTTTAGTTGAAATAACTGAAGACCTTGATACTCTTAAACTTGTATACCACATTGTAAAACTGTTATTTGATACTAATTTAACAATTAAATATTTTAATATTAATTTACAATATAATGATAAAAATTTGTACCCTTTATATTATTAACCTGATTTATTAATTTACATTATAATACTCAATTATCTTAAAATTAATTTTTTAATTTTGAGTAATTTTAATTAATAATAATACGACAGTTTTTTCACCAAGGGCTACGACATGTATGTTTAAGTGTTTAACGCCAAGCGAAACTTTTCGTTTTATGAAACGCACGGTAAAAGCCCACTCTGCCCTGCCCGCCTGCGTTATCATTGCAGATAATGGCAGAACTTTCCTAATTCCATAGCCATGTCGATGCCCATCGCTACTCTCTCTTCTCCCGCCTTTAAATTCCCATCAATTTCTCGCCTCACCGTTCGAACCCGCAATCAAACCATTTCGTTTCGCCCTTCGCCGATTAAAAATCAAACCTTTAATTTTAATTCCACCCAGAAAAGATTTGGGCTTTTCTCCTCTAGGAAATTAGGGTTTTGCCGCAGTGCAGCAGATTGTGAAAAAGGAGAGGGAAGTGTTGATGATGATGCTGAAAGGTTAGCTCGAGGAGAGAGTACTCTGCCTGATAGATTCAGGTACTTGACCAAAGAAGCTCCTGATCCTCCCATTAGATGGCCATGGTTCGTGGGTATGTTCTTATATTAACTCTTTAAAGTTCAATTTTATTTTTATTTTTTTGTTCATGAGAGTTAAATGAGATTCCCAATCTTTCTATCCGCCGTGCAGAATAAGCTTTTGCATTTTTCTCTATGTATTTGATGATGATATAGATCTTTGATGTAGCACCTACAACTCCAATCAGCATCTAAAGCATGCCTAGCCTTGTAATTGCAGAGAGTAAAAATTGCAAAACTTTTCTTAGGAGAAAATGCACTTGCAGATGGAAAGATGAGAATTTTTTACGACATGAGATAAGGAGAATTATACCAGATATTCATTGATGATGTTATTGTTAATGTGGGAAACAAGAAAAATGCTTGCTCATCTGTACTAGATTATTTAAGAGCCTTCTTAATCAATAATTCATTTTCAATAATCTAGACATGTAAATGCTGTTATATTGGATTCATATTGCTGGGAAATGAAAACTTCTTTCTTACTATGGTTCCATCCAGCTTATGTTTAAACAAGCTTGTTAGAACCGTAATAAAGTAAAGTGCGATATAAAGAATTGAACTTATTTTACTTCATTTTTAATGACATTATCATTTTAAAAGAATTATACCAACAGCACTAGAATTTTGACAACCAAATTCTTTTCTTTTCCTTTCCTATTAAAATATGCAGCGTTAGGCTTCCTTGCATATGCATGGAGGGCAGTCTTGTTTGAACTAGGCAACTGGAAAAAGGCGGCACTAGCAGTAGTTGGTGCTGTGGGATACCTTCTGAAAATTTTGTTGGCTGTAATATTCCATTTCATTGGGGATCCAGTAACTTCTTTGATCAGATGCATAGAGACTCTGATCTATACAGTTCGAGCTTACTATTCTTGGATAGTTGCTTATGCTCCCATTCGAGAATTGATGATGATTATTGTGCTTGCATCAGCAGTTATCGCCATTGCTGAAGCTGCTGTTCCAAACTCCATTACATCCCAACCATATTTTCTCACACTATCTGGCCTGATTGGCTATGCGGCAGTGAGAAACTATATCTCTGAGCCAGTGTTCTGGACGCTTCTAGTGGGTTTGTATGGTTTCTCACGATTAGTCAAAAAGAGAGATGATGTTACATCTGCTCTGCCTGCTGCTGCTGTTCTGGCTGCTGTTGGAGAACCGTGGGTTAGGGTTCTGGCTATCCTTTCATATCTAGCTCTGGCTATATCTCACCATTCAAGGAAGTTTTTAGAAGGTAAGGAAGAAGTTGAAATTGTAGCAACAGGTCAGAGGGTTCCAGTACCATTGCTCTGTGCAGCCTTAGCCATTGGAATTCGACTTGCTGCTAAATGGGCTGGCTACCGGCACTTGACATGGATGATAGTATAGGGGTAAAGAATTGTGGAAGAACAAGAGTCTCGCGTCTCGAGTGAGCTCAAGTGCAGTTTCGAGTAAGTTTTCTGGTTGTGTAGATGCTGACACACATTTTCTAAATAACTTTCAACAGCTTAGAGGTAGAGGTTTTGTACATTCAAAAAAAACAAATGATCATTTAGGTTTATGCTCTTGGCATTTTTTTGTTTATTGTTTCTGAATCTAGCTTGATAGTTACATTCATTCAATCTGCGGAGTAATGATATTAAGCTTTGGAGCGTTTCATATCTAAATTATAAATATTTAAACTCCATTGATTAGAAAAGTAACAACCAGCTGAAAAGCATTTAACATGTATAATTAAAGTTTGGTGCCCCATGCTTAAAAGAAAATATTGCCAACATGAAAAAAGGAAAAAGAAATTTTTATTTAAATTAAATTTTTAATTAAATAATAAAATAGAAATTAATAGCGATTTTGTTTGCAAA
Source organism: Balakata baccata (assembly GCA_949630135.1). Classification (NCBI taxonomy): domain Eukaryota; kingdom Viridiplantae; phylum Streptophyta; class Magnoliopsida; order Malpighiales; family Euphorbiaceae; genus Balakata; species Balakata baccata. Next base: position 32,202 of record CATIWF010192142.1, read on the forward strand.
TTAATGCCGTTATTGTCTACAACAAAGAATTCTTTTAAAAAGGGCTAAATGCATAATTAAATAATAATATGACTTTAATTCATCAAAATAAAGTGTAGAATCTATATCAAGAATAATCAATAAGGGTTCAATTTATGATTTTTGACTAATTTTCTTCAACCGCATTGCTTTTTGTCTCATGAATTTCTCCAAGATCATCATTTCAGTTGGCTCAAAGTTTTCCATAACAACTTCTTCCAAGTTATGTCTCCAGCACTTTACAGGCCTAAAGTGGCAGCAGAATGGATCCGTATATGTGCGCGCTGCAGGCTCCAAATACCGAAACTGCAAGACAGAAGAAAGGGCAAAGATTCACGATCTGCCAAAAACTCATGCAAGGGGCAAAGCTAGGGTGTCAGAATGGGCTGCATTTTGACGATACGATTAGAGACAATATGACCCATTTATTAATTGTATCAATATAAATACGGTACGATCACGATTTATTTATTAATCATATCAAGACAAATACAATATATATAATATATTTAATTTTTGTATCATATTAGGGTCATAAAACCTAATACAACATGATATTATCTATATATTAATATATCATTTGCATTCTGATACAACATGACCCACATATTAATGTACTAATCCGTATAAATATTTATTTTTAAATTAAATTGCAATATTAGCTTTGACATTACTACAAAATAAATTATATATGTTATAAATAGGTTGGATTGAATTCAAACAATCTAACCCAATACGTAAAAATTAAACAAATTATAATTGGTTTGTATGTCAACTAATAACAAAATTCATTTTGAATCGTATCACAAACAGATCGATTCATTTCTAATACGAATATATATACTTTCAATACTAACCCATTAATTTTACACGTTTCTCTTGTCCGACTCACATATTATGATCCATTTATACATTTTAAGCAAAGCATACAATTTGATGCCTTTATGTATCATACTAGTACGTATTCACTATATATGCATGTAAAATAATATTTAATTTATATATATAATAAAATATAATTAATTAGATTGGTTCACGATAAAATCTAGTGTATTTAATTATTGTAATATTTATGTATTGTATATTTGTGATAAATCTGGGTATGTTTATGTATTACGTCTAATATTTTTAGTAGACATAAAAACTTGAAACTTAAATAATAAATATGATTATATATGTACCTCCAGGCATTTTTCTTTGGAAGATCCCGAAAGAATAGATACGAAGACTGGCTTTGGAGCAAACCAAAGCAAACTATCCACCAAATCCCACAGTTCTTTAATTGGTTCTTTCAATTCCAACCTCAGTCGTTGGAGATCATACAATGGAGATATAAAATTCTCTCTTGATTCTTCAGGAAATATTAGAACCTACAACAATAAAAAGAAAAACAATATATGCAATTGATGGCCCAAAATGAATAATTTCACATATCGTTTCTCAACTTTAATTTGTAATAAAGAAAAAAAAAAAAAGAATCATTCAATAACAACAAAAATTTGCTCTTGTATTTACAATTAGTATTTCACATGAATATCAATGTTAAAGAACTTCAGCTTAATGATACTGGTTTAATAAATAAGATAAATAAAGATGTAAAATTTCGAGTTTGAATCTCCAATCAGTTCTTTTATGCTAAAATTTTTTACAATTAGAGTTGCTGATTTATGAAGAAAATTAAGTTAGAGAAATTTTTAGATAAATTCATTATACCACACCATCTGTAGATTAATCCAATAACATAATAATATATATTCAAATTGTTTAATTAATTGTCGATCGATGTGAACAAAATAATTAAATGTGTCATTGTGTGATTGAATTAGTTTATAAATGACGTAATATAATTAGTTTATCTAAGATTTTCTCATTAAAACAACTATAAAATCAAAAGAAAAAGAAAATGGGAGTACCTCGCCAGAGTAACAAACAAGCTCAAGTTGTCTACAGTGACCCAAGAATGAAAGATTATCTCTCAACACCTTCAAATTATAGGAAACTCCATGGGCATTATACAAGAAAAGCTTAACATTTGCTTGTAAAGAATGAACTATCAAATGTGCGGCTATATTCGGTTTAAAAATGAAGCTCGCTGAATCTAACTGTTTCACATCAATTTCAGCCACTTTCACCATAGGACAATTATGTATCTCAATTCTCTTCAGATTCCTATGAGTAATGGTAAAATTTTCCAGCTTGTTGCACATAGATAACTTCAAATCCTCAAGAAAACCCAATTTCTTATTGGAGACATTGGATTCAAGCCATTGATCGGTTATCTCAAGATTTCCCAATTCCATTTCCTTGAGAAATTTGCAAGCTGCAATGTTGATATCGCATTGTTGGGAGAACATGTTTTTGCATACAAAGGATTGAAGATGAGGTGAAGAAACCATTATCTTCTTCAACCCTTCACAGAATCCTAATTTGATTGTTTTGAGAATAGGATTGGAAAGGAGCAAACTTTTCAATGGTTTACAGCCCACTAGCATCAAAGATTCAAGCTCAGAAAGCATGGAGATTTCACACATTGAAAGTGTTTCGGTCATCTGAATAAATGTCATTGATATATGCTTAACCAATTTACATTCAGAAAAACAGCAATTTTCAATCAACTCCCATTGGTTCCCAGCAAGATCAACAAATTCAAGATTTGGTGCAACGATCTCAATATTTTTAAGCCCACTACAAGCATCTACCTTCAAAATCTTAACTTTCCTACACGAAACCATTAGGGTTTGAAACCCGCTACAATTTGTCATACTTAGATTCTCCAGATTATCAAGATTGAGCATCAAATCATGCTTCTCTATCTGGAAACCCTGCAAAATCAAAACAGCTATGGATTGGGCAGACAAAACTGACAATGGCAAACAATAATTATATGTAAAATTGAGCTGGAGTTCTTTGACGCCTTTCTTTATCGCATAATCAATCGCAGAATCAATACGATCACTTTCAAAACCTTTGTCAATCTCCGGAAATTCGTATTTATATGGCCTAATAAAAAACCTAAATCGCTGCAGATTAACATCAGCTGAGCGACGGCCAAGAAAATCGTGCATACCATTCAAGAATCTTTTGATGTTTTTATTTGGAAGGAATAGTTCCAAGCTTATGGTAAACGAAGATAACAAAGCTGATCTGAATTTCTTAGACAAAAGAGAGGTTTTAATGGCAGATTTGAAGGGAAGGAAGGAGAGAATGTGATGGATTATTGGATCGGGCAACTCTGATATATGGTCTATCTCCTCCATGGGATCTGACTCTAGTCCTGACTCGTCTCGGTTCATGTAGTAGGTTATTAGGGTTTTACAGAGATAAATTAGTTGGAACAATGACTCTTAATTTAAATAATTCAATTCATTATTATTATTGTGTTAGAGTTCTTGGCAGGGTATTATTGTGTAGTTTGGGTTTTTAGGGGATTGAGAGATATGAAGTATGAATTTTATGCATTTTCCTATTTTAGGAATCAAATAATAATAATAATAATATTATTATTTATTAGTCTCGTATCCAAAATTAGTCCGATTAATTCGGAACTTATCGAATAAAATTCTAAAAAATGACAAAATACTTTTTCAAGGATGAATTTAGGATGGGACCAATATGATACATGCCCCCTTAGTCCCTAAATATTCTAAATACTCATTTTAATTAGTTCCTAGAAAATTTTCTTATATATATATATAATATACTGCGCCAACTTAGAAAAAGTCAAAATTAGTTTTATATGTTTTAGATTTAATTACAAAATTTTTTTTTAAACTATTACATTATTAACAAATCTAGCATTACCGGAGCATAATTACAAAAGAATATAAAAACTATATAATTTTTTAACAATTTTAACTTTCGGTCAGAAAATGGTAATTAATGGTTATGTGGATGCCGCAATTTTTTTAAAAATATATTTTTTAAACTAAGTCAGCATCAGCTCATAATCCAACTTATATTCCTTTAAAAAAAAATCGTCTATCTCCTCCAGTATTGCTCCCCTCTCCTTCCTCCTTCCTTGAACTGCATTCCCTCACTTTGCAGATATTAACAATAGAATAAAGGACTCAAAAATCAAAGCATCGAAAGACGAATATTTACAAGATAAAAATGAAAAAAAAAAAAAAAAACCCCAAAAACACAAGCTTTAGATAGCTGGAAACAATATAAGAATCTCCAAATTTTTCTGGTCTTCTACGAATTCACACAATAAGTAAACAGTTCAAATTGGCCAAAAGAAATTGGAGTAGGAAAGAAAGATCGAACTCTCTGTTCTCCCATTTGACAAGCAAAGGGCAAGACTTAGAAAAAAATGAGACTTACCCATAAATAGAAACACAAAAAGATTGTGAAATCACACACAAGTCTTTCACTCAGATCCCAGAAAACGGTCTATACCAAAAAAAAAAAAAACACAACAGTAAAGGAGGAAGAAAGGAAATACACAGAAGAAAAAGACTCAAAATCAAAGAGATAAGAGGAATTCCAGCAAAACAAACCTTAAATTTTTAAATATATATTGTTTTTTTGGAAAGAAACTAGAAAAAAGAAGAGTTGGAGAAGAAATTAAGGAAAAAAGAAAGAAAAAAAGAAA
>CATIWF010192175.1:0-11765 GCA_949630135.1 Balakata baccata
TCAAGCCATCTCCCTAGTGGTTTCATCCTCTCATCTTCGCGTGGATATTGTTAGAGACAATCCTAGATTGGATTGTTGTGGTTTGCTACAACCCAACAAGGTGAGAAGTTGAAGAAAAATCAAAAAATTATAAAGGTATAAATTTTGAATTTTCTTTGGTTAAATTAGTTTTAATTGGCACATGAAAATCCTTTGATTCGGGTTTTGAAAATTTTAATTTTCTGCTGCGTTATATGTATGTGATACATGATCAAAACCCTTCAACACCAAATCCAAATCCCTTGTGTTTTAATGACTCACACAATAACCAATTCCTTATGTTTTGAATAGACTCACACACAACCCAAATAAGAGTTTTTCTCACTAGGATCACCCTTACAACCTATACCCAAGTGTTTAAGGTTAACACTTGAACGTCTCTTACAATAGAGATGAGAAATAAAGTTGTAAGAGATTTGGCATACTTAAAATTAAGCTCTTTTATTCTAAGGCCTTTTGGAGGTCTATTTATAATGTTTATCTTCTAATTAGTTGTTACATACCGTGCCAAAATTATTTCTAACGCTCAAAAGATAATTGACGAAAAGTTGTCTGACAGAGATAATTTTCCGGTCTGGAAATTCATATATCCATTGGAGCCTTACACGTGGTAGCCTTGGATTTGTCCTTTTCTTCAAAGGCTAGTCTCAGTCAAATTTACCAATTGGGACAAGAGTTTCCCATTTGAGAAACCATATTTTCCAGTCGGGACAACTTTCTAGAATTTTTGACTTGAAGCTCGGAATGCTGGAATCGAGCACTTTCCGAAGGGAAAACTACCCTTCCCGAGGGGGAAGCTGTCCTTCAACATTTGATTTGATTTGCTCACTAACCAATCAAATCCAATTGACTTGAAACTTTGTACATTATCAAAATAACACTAGATGAAGACATTAGTAACATTTAATTTGATTGTCAAGATCAAAATAGAGATCAATCACCTTAAGGTCAACAGTAAAAAATAAATTATGAAAGAATATTAAAGCACTTTGATCAGATTGAGGCAGTGAATATTCAAGTATTGATTTAAATGATTACCTCAAAGAAAATAGAATTGTTATACAGTTCACTCTACTTGGCACACCTCAATTAAATGGTGTGAGTGAAAGGAGAAATCGTACACTGCTAGATATGGTATATAGTATGATGAGTTCTATTGACTTGCATATCTCCTTTTGGGGATATACTTTGGAAACAGCGTTATACATTCTTAATAGAGTTCCTTCTAAATCTGTGAATACCACTCCATATGAGATTTGGACAGGTAAAACTCCTATGTTATCTCATTTCAAGATATGGGGTTTTCCTGCCTATATTAAAAGGCAAAACACAGACAAGTTAGAGGAACGGTCCATTAAAGGTCAATTTGTTAGATATGCTGCTATTAGAAATAATTTGGAATATTATTGTCTATCTACTTGATGAACAAATTATTATTGTAAGTAGAGATGCCATTTTTCGTGAGAAGGAATTTCTCAAAGAAGGAGGCAAAGGAAGGCATAATATTTTGGATAAAGAATCATCTAAAAAACAAATCCAAGTGGTTGAACCAATGGAGATATATAAGCTAATTGAGCCTAACATGATAAAGGACGTCACGTCAACTCCTAGGAGGTCTGAAAGAGCTTTATGCCCTACTAGATGGTATGGATTTACTGTTGAACATAACTAAGAGTTGTTCATATTTAGCAATAATGATCAACCAGAAGATCTTATCACTTATGAAGAGGCAATTACTGACATTGATGCTCTTAAGTGGCAAGAAGCAATACAAGCTGAGATAGATCCCATGTACAAGAATCAAGTTTGGGAACTTGTAGATCCAGCTGAAGGAGCAGTTCCAATAGGTTGTAAATGGGTTAATAAGTACAAACTAGATTATGAAGGGAATATTGATACTTATTAAGTTAGGATTGTAGTGAAGGGGTATCACCAATGGGAAGTGATTGACTATGAAGGGACATTTTATCCCGTATTCATGCGTAAAAGTATTTGAATATTCTTAGCCATTGCAGCATACTATAACTATGAGATATGGCAAATGGATGTCAAAACTGCTTTTTTGAATAGATTTCTTGAAGAAGAAATTTATATAGAACAACCTAAAGGATTTGATTATGTAGATAGTTCTAAAGTGTACAAGCTTAAGAGATCCATTTATGGTCTTAAGAAAGCTTAAAGTAGTTGGAACAAGCGTTTTGATGAAACAATAAGGAGTTATAACTTTATTCAAAATCCTAATAAGGCTTGTATGTACAAGAAAGTTAGTGGGAGCAAGATTGTTTTTTTAGTCTTGTATGTTGATGATATTCTAATCTTGGGTAATGATGTTAGTTTTTTAATTGACATAAAGGTCTAGTTATCATCCACCTTTTCCATGAAAACTTGGGAGAAGCATGCTACACTATTGGTGTTAAGTTGTATAGAGATAGAGCTAAGAGAATGTTAAGGCTGTCTTAAGCCCTCTGTTTGGAAAAGATCCTAAAAAGATTTGGAATGGAAAATTCCAAAAGAGGATTAATATCTGTAAGGCATAAAGTGCATCTTTCTAAGGAGTTGAATCCCAAAACTCGTGAAGAGAGAGCACAAATGGCTAGCATATTGTATGCTTCAGCCATAAGCAGTCTAATGTATGCTATGTTTTGTACTAGACTAGAAATATCCTTTACTATTAGCTTGACTAGTAGATATCAGTTTGATCCAGGTGAAGGACATTGGACAACAGTCAAGGTAATCTTTAAGTACTTGAGAAGGACTAAAGATTTGTTCTTGGTTTATGGAGGAGAAGATCTGAGTATGGTTAGATACACAAATTCTGATTTTTAATCAAATAAGGATGAACTGAAGTTCACGTCAGGGCATGTATTCACCTCGGATGGTGTAGTAGTAGTAGTATGGAAAAGTTCCAAGTAAACGACCATTGCTGATTCTACAATAGAGGCTGAATACATTATAGCCTTAGATGTCACCAAAGAAGCCGTATGGTTAAAGAACTTCCTAATGGATTTAGATGTATTTCCATTTATTCATAATCCCATTCATTTGTTTTATGACAACAATGGGGCAATTACACAGTCCAAGGAACCAAGGTCTCACAAGAACTTCAAACTTTTACTTCAGCTTTATCATTTAACTAGAGAAATAGTTGGGCGAGGTGATATCTCGACGCAGAAAGTTCCATCAGCTAATAATGTGGCTGATTCATTCACAAAGCCTATGACATAGGCACAGTTAGACCACCATCTTTAGAAGACAGGTCTTAAATATTGTAGTGAATGACACTAGTATAAGTGAGAGTTTCTTATTAGTAGTGTGTATGCTCTAATGCATTCACTTCTTTTTATATATTAAATAGTGTACCATAATGAACATGTATATATTTTACATTCATAATAAATAAAATATTCAAGTTATTGATTAAATTATAAATGTAGTGTTAGAGATGTGCTCAAAAGGCAATCGCCTCAGACGCTTAGTGTACACATTCATAAAAGGCATTCTCTCATTATATTAATATTTATTTGCATATGAATTGATATAGATCTTAAACTGATTAATGAAAGTCCATGATATGAAACATAGCATGAAGAAAATCATAATGGGATCATGATAATGAGATTCCTATCATGTATAATTATGTTAATATCTAAATTATCCCTAGTCATAGAATCAATAAGATGGGACATTGTTGATCCGGATAGACTAGCACATGTTATACTCCTTGATTGGATCAAGCAATAGATCTAATAAGCTGTGAACATGAGATGTTCAAAGTTAACATGTGGATACTTGCTAAGAATAGTCAAGTACATTGGATGACCTGCTATGAGATGATCAAATGGATTATCTATTCAAATGTCAATGATAGTCTCATCATAGCAACGGGGTGAGTATCCTTAAACTTGAGGTACTCAAAGATATCTTCGATAATGATTCTGTGCTTTGACTCCATTCCTTGTTGGCTTATAGAGGTCGCTCATAAGGTGGTGATTGGTTACAACTTGAGGTATTCGAAGGTAATTGGGTAGCTAATAGAGGATTCACCACTCCTGATAGAGGGAGAGTATACCCACGGCCTCTTGTCGGGATCATTACTCAGAAATCTCTGGCCAGAGTGGAAATTTCCTGAAGATGGTTTTCAGTGACATGTCTAATAGAGTAATGAGTCACAATGACAAGATCTAACATCACTTGGGCTAGATGTAATGTAGTCAATCTAGCGGGAGCTGACACATAGTCCATGCTCTGAGCCGAGTGGGGTATAGTTTGGTGAAAGGACGAATTGCACATATTGTTGTCTATGGAAAGGTTCGTAATCAAACTACTGACTTTCCTATTAATTGGGGGTCATGATGTGTTATTAGATACTGCTCATGACTTGCTTAAATTATTTGGTAATTTAAGTGGCCAACATAACCGGGAACCTAATGGATCACATACTTTGGGGATGTAAAGAATGAGTAAAATGGTTTTGGATGGGATCCAAAATATGAGAGAATTATTTCAAGTCAGTTCGCGATAAGATAGCGGGAAAAAATCGTTCGGAGAGGTTGACAGGACCTTATGGATCCGCGCGGGCCTGCTGGCCTGATAGGCTTACCAGGCAGGCCAACTGGGCTTGTGTAGCAGGCCTAGGCCAACTGCTGCTCACGCTAGCACACCAATCACATATAAAGTGGCCAATTTACTATTCTTATCTCTTCACTTTCTCCTCTCTTCAATTTTGATCTAGTTTTCTGATTTTTTTGGATCTAAAAGACCCTAAAAGACAGAAAATAGACAAGAAAAATGGAGACGACAAGAAAATTAAAGAGTTTAATTTTCCTTTCAAATGAACATACACCATTGCTAGCACTTTGAGATATGTTCAAGCCATCTCCGTAATGGTTTTATCATCTCATCTTCGTATGGATATTATTAGAGACAATCCAAAATTGAATTGTTGTGGTTTACTACAACCCAACAAGGTGAGAAGTTGAAGAAAAATCAAGAAATTATAAATGTATAATTTCTGAATTTTCTTTGGTTAAATTAGCTTTAATTGGCACAAGTAGAATCTTTTGATTCGGATTTTGAAAAATTTTATTTTCCGCTGTGTAATATGTATACGATACATGCTCAAAACCGTTCATTGGTATCAGAGCCACCTTGTGACCATTAAAATTAATTTTAATTTAAGGTGTAATTGGATTGCATGGTTTTGATGATTTTGAATATTTTGATTTGTAAAATTTGTTTTACATATTTTTCTTTCTATGATCTAATCGTGATATGATTGATGATTATTATATTGATTGAAAAATGGCTTGAATATGATTCAAATAATTAATTTCGAATTTATTACAATATTGCTGAAAATTGCATTGTTGATGAACATGTGATTAGATTAATTGTTAGGCTGTTCATATTTTTCTTGTAATTTGATTATTGAAAAATTATTTAGATACATTGAGAATATGTTTAAGCCTCTTGAAGTGTCTAATAATTAATTAAAAATTATTTTAATTAATTTTTCAAATAAATACCAAAATGGGACTATTTTAGGTGCCTAGCCGGACTGTTTTGTTTGATTTTTTTTGTCTATGAATATTTTATTTCCAGCACCTTGAAATATTTTTTATGTGATTAAAAATATGTTATTTTGATGTTAGATGCATGCTAAAATCAATTTGCTCAAATTCAAATTTCCAAATTAATTAATTGGCACAAGTAGAATCATTTGATTCGAGTTTTGAAAAATTTTATTTTCCGTTGCGTAATATGTATACGATAAAACCATTCATTGGTATCAGAGCCACCTTGTGCCCATTAAAATTAATTTTAATTTGAGGTGCAATTGGATTTCATGGTTTTGATGATTTTGGATCTTTTAATTTGTAAAATTGAAATTAATTTGTAAAATTTGTTTTACATATTTTTCTTTCTATGATCAAATCATGAGATGATTGATGATTATTATATTGATTGAAAAATGGCTTGAATATGATTCAAATAATTAATTTTGAATTTATTACAATATTGCTGAAAATTGCATTGTTGATGAACATGTGATGTTTGGATTAATTGTTAGGGCTGTTCATATTTTTCTTATAATTTGATTATTGAAAAATTATTTAGACACATTGAGAATATGTTTTAGCTTCTACAAGTGTCCAAAAATTAATTAAAAATTTTTTTAATTAATTTTTCAAATAAACACCGAAACGAGGTTGTTTTAGGTACTCGGCCGGACTGTTTTGTTTGATTTTTTTTGTATATGAATATTTCATTTCCAGAACCTTGAAATATTTTTTATGTGATTAAAAATATGTTATTTTGATGTTAGATGCATGGTAAAATCAATCTGCTCAAATTCAAATTTCCAAATTAATTAATTAGCACAAGTAGAATCATTTGATTCGGATTTTGAAAAATTTTATTTTTCGCTACGTAATATGTATACGATACATACTCAAAACCGTTCATTGGTATCAGAGCCACCTTATGTCTATTAAAATTAATTTTAATTTAAAGTGCAATTGGATTGCATGGTTTTGATGATTTTGAATCTTTTAATTTGTAAAATTGAAATTAATTTGTAAAATTTATTTTACATATTTTTCTTTCTATGATTGAATCATAAGATGATTGATGATTATTATATTAATTGAAAAATAGTTTGAATATGATTCAAATAATTAATTTTGAATTTATTACAATATTGATGAAAATTGCATTGTTGATGAACATGTGATGTTTGGATTAATTGTTAGGGCTGTTCATATTCTTCTTATAATTTGATTATTGAAAAATTATTTAGACACATTGAGAAAATGTTTAAGCCTCTATAAGTGTCTAATAATTAATTAAAAATTTTTTAATTAATTTTTCAAACAAATACTGAAACGGGGCTGTTTTAGGTACCTGGCCGGACTGTTTTGTTTGATTTTTTTTGTATGTGAATATTTCATTTCCAGCACCTTAAAATATTTTTTATGTGATTAAAAATATGTTATTTTGATGTTAGATACATGTTAAAATCAATTTGCTCAAATTCAAATTTCCAAATTAATTATAGACAGTAAATGGGTTATTTTAAGCATCTAATGTGTTGGTTCGTTTGTCTTAATGATTTTGGCTTGTGTCAAAATTATTTTGGTAGACTTGAGTATACCTAAAGATGTTTAGAATGATAATTTGAAGTTCTGAAAATTTTGGGAATTTTTGGAAATTAATTTTGAATTAATTTAAGTTGAGCAAATGACATATCTAGTATGACTAGAAAGTGGCATGTATGTTAAAATTAAATTGTTTATTTTGACATCATAATAATTTGATTTTAAGGTGAATTAATTTTGAATTAATTCTAGAAATATGGAATTTAATTTGTTTTGATTGATTATTAAATTCCACATTAAAATGGAATACAAAATTAAATTGATCGAAACAACAAAAGTAGGCAATTTTGATTCAAGTATTGAATCGACTTTCAAATTTGCAATCCAAAATCATCACTACCTATTATATATTTTAATTTTATATAATAGATAATGCATACTAGGGGTGTATAGAAAGGCATAATGGATAATTATGGATTTAGGCTTAATGTGATTGATCATGCATGAATTTTGTTTTATGGTAAATAGGGCCTATGTGTCCCTGCCCATCTCTTCTTTCTCATGTATTTCTTTTCTCTTCTTACTCATCTCAAATGTAAATTAAAGTTTTCTATTTTTGAAATATGTAATTAGATTACATATGATTATGATAGAATGAAGGTGCAAAGGTGCAAGAAGCAAAGAAGATAATGCCATAAACAAGAAGACTTAGAAGTAGGAATTTGATTTCTATTTTTAGGTTGTAATTCATGCATATACCTAGGTAAGACCTAGTCAATCTCTTTATGGCTCAAGAGATTGATTTTAGTATATCCATAATTATGTCATATAGTTAATGTAACTATCTTTATATATCCATGTGATGAATATATGATATATAAAAGTATGCAGTAATAACATGATGAGACTAAATTAACAAAATCAATCGCTAAACAAACAATTATGTCTTACGTCTTCCATTAATGTGAAGAGAACTAGAGTTTTTCTAGAGTTAGAGTTGTTGAGTTACCTCAAGCTCACTCTATAAGAATATGTTCGAACCATTGAAATTTGATTTCATGATTAATGAGTTGGATTAACCAAAACCATTAATTTATTGGATTTGCGCCAAGATCAATGTGTATTGGAGGCGAAGTTGGGTAAGTGTACATGAGATGTGCACATACCAAGAGTTGATAGCCCAATATGTGTGTACACATCAATTAGTTGATAGCACAAGATTCGATAGTTGCATGCAAATGCAATGGGTATGGATCAGATACCTACGAATTAAACTAAGGATGGTTTATTGAGTTGTCTCAAGGTCATTCTTAGTAAATTGGATATCGACCCACTAGGAGGACTTATATATAAGTTCTCCCAGATCCATAGTGAGAGCCATGGGTTCACAATAAAATAGTTGGAGCTATAATACATTTTTATTAAAGACCTAATATCATCCATTCACTCATATACGCACTTCTACAATCTCGATATTTATATCTAATTTGTTGGAATCATGTTATTTAATATGAATCAAAGCGTAATCATGAGTCATACATTTTGACTAACCTAAGCTCCCTTGATTGGCATAAAACTGAGAATTGTTCTCAAATTTAAAAGGTTACCAAAGTCTCAGAATAGCTATTTTCTTTCCCTTAATGCTTGAGATGCAATTATTATGAACAATTTGCATACAAGAAGTACTTGAATAACAATGGATTGGTCCTAAGTTGTTCAAACTTCAAAATCAGCATGAAATGGATGCAAAATCATTATGTATCATCTTAGAGAGATGGCCAATGAGCTAGTTCACGCTGAGTGATATGAGATATCTAAATTGCTCTACCACTCCAAGATGATAGAAGAAAGATCTAAAATGTAACATGCATTATAGATAAAGGGAAAAAGTAGAGAGACATCATAAAAGGTACTTCCATTATAACAAGAGTTGCAAAATGGAAATGAAATAACAAAGCTTATTTTGAGTTTTTCAAGAACTAGAAGAGAATGCATATATATGCATCTTCTACTTTAAGTAAATTTGATAAAGAGGATAACATTGTTTCTTCTAATAACACATGAATATTAGATATTGCATATAGGTCTCACATATACTAGATATGCAAGGCGAAAGAAACAATAGAAAGCTTAAGAAAGGAGAGTCAAAACTGTGCACATTAGCCATATAGCAACAGTTGCTGCAATAGCTATAGAGGCTTAAGTTTCAGCACTCTCTAGTAACCTTGTTTAAAAGTTAAAACAATTGCAATTCTGTTTTAGTTTATGAATAAAGAATATAATTTTATTTAATAGTTAAACAAAAGTTTTTCATTTGACTATTAAGAACAATTGTTCTATGTGGCCAACTGATATTCCTTATGAAACAAAAACATTTTGTAGTAGAGCTTATAATCTTGAAATGCTTGACTCTATCCTCAATATTAAATTAAAGAGTTTATGACTCGAAACCATATATTATAGCATTGTCAACTTGCACATATAAAAGAGAATCACATGATGAGTTATGGCTACTCGGGGTCATTTGATTATGAATAATGTGACATATGTGAATCTCATTTACTAAGCAAGTTAACAAAATCACTTTTTAGTGAAAAAAGATGAACATGCAAAACGACTGATGGATCTTGTACATATAGATGTATGTGGATCAATGTTTATACATGCCATAAATGGTTTTGTCTACTTCATTACCTTAATTATGATTGCTCATAATTCGGGTATTTGTATATGGTGAGATACAAATTTGAAACCTTTGAAATGTTCAAAGAATTCAAAAATGAAGTAGAGGAACAATATAGTAAAAGTATTAAGACACTTAAATTAGATCAAAGTGAAATAATACTTAAACTAATTGTTTCAATGTCATATAAGAGATAATAAGATTTTATCTGAATGAAGTATATCTTATATGCCATAGCATAAAGATGTGGTTAAAAGGAGTAGCTGAACCTTGTTAGACATGGTGAGGTACATAATAAGTTTTTAAAATTCTTTAAAGTTCCTTTTATAGTCATGCACATGATATTATATTTATGTGATAAACAAAATACATTATCAGTCAGTTGATGTTGTTCCATATAAGATATGAAATAACATAAAGCCTATTTTTTCATAAATGAAAGTTTAAGATTATCTTACTTAAGAGAAGTAGATAATGTTGGATTAGTTAAAAGCTCAATCTAACCCTATGTCTGTATGTGGGATATCCAATAAGAGTCATTTGGTTATCAGTTTTACCACTGTTTGAAGCAAAAGGTATTTGTTTCAAATAATGCTATCTTCCAAGAAAATAGTTTCTTTTACAATAAGATAGTGGCAGCAAGAATGAACTTGAGAAAGTTCAAATATATACTCAAATAGACACAAATCCACTCACAAAGCCCAAAATATGTTATTCATATAGATGAACTAATAGTAAGACCTTACGAAACACAGAAGCTTTATAAGTATAGTAGGATATGGGTTGTTTCGAAGATAAATCGATCTCTTATAAGTGAACAAAAGGTTGTATTACTCATAGAGGATGATGAGCCTGCTACTTATAAAGAGACTCTGAAGAGTTCAGAATATGACTAATGGCCATAAGTCATAAATCGATACGGATTCCATAACTATAAACCAAGTATGGACTTTAGTTAACCCATCTAATGGGACAAAATCCCATTGGGTGTAAGTGGGTCTTCAAGAAGAAGACCGACATGGAAGGTAATGCAGTTGCTTATAAAGCTAGAGTTGGTAGTTAAAAGACATTGTTAAAGACAAATGTTGGCTTTGATAAGACTTTTTACTACATATACTATGCTTAAATCCATCAAGTTACACCTATTCCTTGCTACTCATTGTGATGAGATTTTCTAAATAGATATGATGACGAGTTTCATTTTGGAAATCTGACTTAAGATGTGTATATAACACAACCTAAGAAATTCATATCTAATGATGATGAAATAGGATACAAATTGCAAAATCCATTGATGGATTATGCAAACATCCGGGAGTTGAAACATCTAAATTGATGAGATAATCAAAGAGTTTGTTTTCTCACAATATGTGGATGGTTCATGTGTTTTCAAGAAGGTTAGTGGGAGTGCCATTTTGTTCCTAGTGAAGTATGTGGAAGACATACTATTAGTGGGAAATGATATCTCATTTCTAAGTTAGTCAATTTGTTACTTTAAAATAATTCTCCAAAAAGGATTTTAAAAGTAACCTGCCAAAAGGGGATTAAGATCTATAAAGATATTTCTAAGAGGTTACTTATTCTTTCTTAGTCTACATAGCTAAGATGCTAAAGTGGTTAGCATGAAGTAGTCTACAAGAGGATGTAACATCCTCAACCGTCCATACATGCATTATCATATGCATTTCATTTGAACATGTTTATTTCATAAATGTCATTCACATGAAACACATGCATACATATGAATTTGGGTGTGAACGTGTCCACGAGATAGACTTGACATGGGTCGGTTTATCGCAATAGGGGCAAGTCGTACGTGTCTAGTTATAATTTAAATAAGGATACAAGATATTGAAAATGAAATTAAATAAAATGATTAAAATTGAAATAAATGAAATTTGGCATAGTTAAATTATTTTGATTGGACAATTTGACTAGATAATATT
>CATIWF010192213.1:0-11722 GCA_949630135.1 Balakata baccata
ATTAAAATATAATTTTTTATCATAATAGATAATATATAATTTTATTGTTTTAATATTATTTTTGAATAATTTAATAAATTATTTCAATTTAAATGTATTGAAATTTTATGCTTTATTTTATCTATTTTATTTGATTTTATAATACTTTATAATAAATTATTTTTATATTTTTAAAAATTTTAATTATTCAATTTGTTTGAATTTTATTTTAATTTAAATTTTTAAATAATAAACAGATATTGGATTTGAAACGAGTATAGATATTAATATTAAATTTTTAAATGGATTTGGAACGAATTCGGATAGTGATATATATAATCAGATTCAGATATGGCAATTTTCGCATATACTCGATTTGTTGCTATCCCTAGATAAACATGACTAGTAGATGGATTTTACTATTTACCCCCTTAAAACCATTTGACGAAATAAAGCACTAATTAATTAATTAAAAATCTATAATTGATATTTTCTTTTTATTTTTGTTAAAAATAGTCTATTGAAGAGTACAATTTTCAATTTTAACGACGTATCCTTATAGACTTTACTTTTTTATTTATTTTAAATTATAATTTTTTAGCATATAATTAATTTTTAATTTTTTTAATTATGAAGGATGCTTGTCTAAAGTATATTATATAAATATATTATTTTTAATGTATTCCAACCAATGTAAAAAATAAATAAAATTTATAATTTCAAATATGATAATTAAATCTTCTTAATAATAATATGAAAACAAAAATAAGCCTCTTTCTGACAAAATCATTTTCCATATTAACTTAAAATGTATTTGAATTTTCTTGATATACATGCGATTAATCAGACGTTGCCTGCAAAGGAATTTGACTAATGGCTTATTATTTTTTCTGTTTTTCATCATTTAAATCTAATGTTATAAGACCTATATAAAATAAATAAATAATCAATACATATCATGCAAAAAATATGGAAGATAATAAGAAAAAGATGCTAATAAAAAGAGATAATTAGAATGCAAAACAAATAACAAATGATTACAACCACCACTTCATGAGTCAAAGCTGCAAAATTCCTAAGCAATGGCTAATAAATACAGCATTTTCCAATCAGGTTGATGCTCTATTACCATCATTATTATCTTCTAACATTAGCAAAATATAAGCCCTCAACTGTTGTTATAAATTTTTAGCAGTTTCTATTCTCTCTCATCGAAAAACAAATGGGTCGAGAGAATCATGCAATGTCCGTAGGTCCATTGATCTCCTGGAAAACTCCAAAAAAAAAAAGCACAGAAAGAACAATGTTAAAGTTCTCTCCTTGCTTCGTCTCCTTATTCACTAAAATAAAAGATAAAACAAACCAAGGAAGAAAGAAGGAAAAAAAAAAAAAGAAAATTTGACTCACCCTATTCTCCAGTACTGTTCCATCAGGAATTTCCAATTTTGTACCAGGCTTCACAACAATACTTACTCTCCCCTTTAGTAATACGATTACAGCCCAAAATAACCATCATAGAATAAAGAAGAAATTAGTACTGGAAGAGGTTACGCAACAGAAACTATTATAGACATTCATAGTAAATAGCATATTCAGAAACTTGTGTGAACTTCCCTCGTACGCGATTTCACAAGACAAATGAAAATTTAGAAAGACCAGGCAGCAAAACTAAAATGTATGATCTGATGGAAAGAAACTAGAAAATGAGCTATGCTACTCTAACCACGTAGCAAATGTGCAAAATACCTTAAGAGTCACACCAGCACCAAACCAGACGTCACCATTCACCTTCAAGCTATCCAGCTCAACTATGCTGGGAATGGTCTTGAAGCGACTTAGAAAGTCACCAACCTGAGAAAAGAGAAAAATTACATCAACAGTTAGTACCGTGCATATAAAGAAGTAAGCCAGCCGCAGGCAAATTAATTTTCACCTGCTCAAATTCAGGTCCTAAATCAATAGATGGATTAACAGGACTAGCTCTAGCTGTATTCCGAACTAAGACGCCTTCAGCATATGAATAAAGATCTGACTGCAGACATGAAAACAATAAAATTTTAAGGGCTCAAACGTATCTTTAAGCAATTTCTGGTTCTATCATGATGATGTAGCCAAGAAAAAGTTTTTAGTACCTTGAGAAGAAGCAAGTCCGATGTTGTATTTAGTGGAAAAAACTGAGATTGAGGGAGAACTACACCAATAGTTTGATCAAATAACTGGCTCAACAAAAAACCAAAAAAAAAAAAAAAAAAAAAGAATTTATTTAACATGAGATGATGTCAACCCTAAATAATTAGCACACCTGTCTTGTCGAACCAAATGTTATATTAAGGGTTGATCAACCCTAAATCATAGCATGAATACCTGTATTGCCGAACCAATTGATGTTTCTTGTGAAATAGTTTCATCACTGCCTACCACCTATAAAAAAGTCATAATATTTATGTCTAGTTTTTATTCATCAAGCATGTCCCATCTATGATTAAGCAAAAGAAATGGCATACCTTTGAAGAAGGCAAATTCTCCATCTTCAGCGCATCAGTATCAACAAGCCTTCTGATGGCTTTCAAATTCATCCATCTGTGCAGAATAATGAAATTTAGGTCTTAGCCATGCTTGGCAGTTTATGCACATAATTACCAGATTGAATAAGCAACTCACAGATTTCTTGTATCGATAAATTTGAACTTCGCCATTGACTTGATTTTATTAATCACAAGAAAAAGGAAGTTAAAATCAAATATAAGTGAGTATGCCCTAAAAAAAAGCTGCTGAATGCATTACAGGTGATCAAGATAATATTAGAAGCCCAAAGTCATCTTCAGAATAAAGTGAAGACGACAAAGCTTCCACGTGTGCCTTCACCCTCCACCAACCCCCCCATTCCTCCCCAGACTCCAGCCACACATATAACAAATACAGGAAAGAAATCCAAGAAAATAAAAACTTGATAGCTAATGGAAAAGGAAAAAAGTAATTCATCACTCACATGCTTAGAAATATTCGGTGTAATTTCTGTAAGCTGCATCACATTATCAAGAAAATGTTAATTGGAGCAATAGTCATATACAAACAGAAAGCAACATGAAGTTTTTAACTGTACTAGGTAACCAATTAGCCAAATGACACAAATTTCTCAGAACTAGCTAGGAAATTCATTGAACCCTTTAGAAGTCAAACCATAAATTTCATTTCAGCATATAGCAAATAAATAAATTCAACTATTTTTCAGGCCAAAAACACTTTGGGGTCGACTAAATACTAACATGAAGTTTTTCTCCTGTTCTGTGTTTCAGAGCCACTTAAAGCTCCAAGGATGTATTAGCAACTCATACCCCTGTATTTCTGTATGTCTTTGTAGTTGAGAGAAAATTTTGCAGATTAGGAAAAATAAATTACATCATCAATGCATCCGCTAAAATTACCAGGGTAGAATATGTGTTTAATCAAAACTGTTGATTTGCTAGTGGAAGTGCAGTTTGCACTGGTCTTTAAATAATCAGAAACATTATGGGCATATGAGAATCAAAGCTCAAAAATACTAAAACTGTCTTATGCATTACTAACCTAATTTATATGTCCCACCATTCAAAATCATTGATTTCCCACAAGAAAGTTAATGCAATTCAAAGTATAGTAAAATTTTTATGACCAACTATAATGGGCCAATTGTTATGTCCAAATACCATGGATTGTCATGTCTCTAGCAGTACAAATTGGTCATTCATTAGTTTCTATGAAAAAAAAAAATTTGAATTTTGAACCTCTTCATCTAACTCATATAGGGTAGTTCCTAAATTCAACAAGCCAAAAGTGTCTTGAAAAAGAAATGGGCCATAACAAACGTACAGAAAGAAGTCAAGGCGACACTAAACCTGAAACCTTCCTGGGCGCTGATTTGCAATACTATTCCTCCAATATGTTGACGTGGTTGGAGTCACCTGAAAGATTCAAGAACTAAACACACATTCTGAGCATAAGCAACAAAAGAAATACATATCCAACACTACCTCCATGCAGTATTCAATGTTGTTATGGATCAAATGATTCAAGATTTCTAAAGAAGACTCAAGGAGCACAAATCACAAAATAATTGACATCTTAAAAATTAGGCAAAACAATAGCAAAAATCAAATGCACTCAAAGTCAGATGATAATAAATATCAAAATATTGAGGATACTTGGATCAATGGAAGCAGCTGTGTTATCTGAGCTAACCACAAGCACATACTCCTTTCCCTGGAAACAAGTTGAAGAACAGCATACAAATTTATAGAATCCCTTCCAGCGGCATGTATTATCACTACATTTTTAGATGTACATTATATGTCTTTGATAAAAATTTTAATAAAAGAAATTTTTTTTCAAAATCAAATATCTACCTGAGACAATAATACATCAAGCGTTCCACTCTTCATTAGGGAAAGCAATGTTGCAGCATCATCAGAAGGATACCTTTAGATTAAAAAAATGGTGCATCCATTTAGAAAGTTCTCATCAATTTTCAAAAGTGACTAAAAGCAAAAAGACTAAATTAACGGCAAAAGGTCTTTCACTCTAAATTTGTATATTTGTAAAGTGTAAACTAAGACTTTCAGTCAATAGCACGAGAGAGCAAAGGGAAAACTAATACATCCAACAATGATGTTAGGAAAATATTGTCTTTTTTTGGTGGACATGAATAGGGATGGCAAAGAGGCAAGGAAAGGATCCACTCCCCATCCCAGTCCCTGCCTAAGTGGCGAATCCCAGTTCCCCACCCCACTCTCCACAAGGTTAATGGAACAAAAATTATCCCAGACCTGCAAGGATCCCCATTCCCCCCCTAAATCTCTTAATATTAATATGTTTTTAAAAATCAAGAAACAAGCAGTTTTTTTTTTTTTTTGCAAATTGGATATTTAAAGTTAAAATCATACAGACAAACATTCCAATTAAAACACAGAAAAATGAAAGAGTAAGAGTTTCCTCCCTTTATAGTGTAGAAGTGTTGGGATCATATTTTACAGAAACAACGTAAGACTTCTCTTATAAATTTGTCGTTTGTGTAAAAATGTTCCTAGATTGGTTTCTCATGGGCGGATTAATTTTCTAAAGAGAAAACTATTCCATAACTAATTACAATAAATTTTATTTGGGATCTACCAAATATTTTTGGCTACAAGTGTACACATCATAAGTAAAAAAAAAGTTCTTATATATTGAGGATTTATTTACATAAAAAATATAAAATGATCCATTGAAATAAATAAACATATTATATTAAGTATATGCATGCCATATACACACACACACAATATAATAGGTCTTCACAGGTCCAGGGACAGGTAACCCTACAGGACAGTGAGTATACTCCCTATCACCAACCCCACAAGAGGAGGAAACGGGGATTCCTCATGCTGTTTGGGGCAGATCCCTTCAGGGAATGTGGAATTCCTGCCCTTCTGCCATCCTTAGATATGAAACACAAATCAATTGCCAAATACTAGACAATGAACTAAATGTGATACTTAGGAAAGAAGCACATAAACCAGAAATAGACATCAAAAATCATGCAAGAGATAGAAAACACCACACTACCAAGAAAAGAAATTGGAAAAAGAAGAAATCATTTGTATCTCAAGTGTCAAGCCATTGTGGGTAAATTTAACATAGGTATAGGATTAGTCATTTGAAGTACTTTAAAACCTATTAAATTTCAAAGAGAGCAATTTGCATGAATTGGAAAAGAGTACCATAAGATGGGATGCTGCTAGAAAACATCATAGAGTTTTATGACAGGTCTTACAAAAGCTAAATTTTCATAAGGAAAACAAAAAAAAATCTCTGTTGAATCTCGAACTGAAATTTAGCTGAAGTTTAAGATCTCAGTTTTTTTTTTAAAGGAATAATAATTGAAGTTCTGAAAAAAATTAATAATTTTGTTTTCCTTTTCATATTCACTCAGATTTATGAACTCAATCAGAAGCTGCAGGAAAAGCACTTAAGAGAATTAAATCTGAAAAAGCAAACATTCAGGAGCCTGTTTGGCTATGAAAGGCTAGGATTTTCAATTCTTTATAAAAAGCCAGCTTTTAGCACAAATCTTAAAAGCTAGTGGCTAAAATTTCTAATACACTTTTGCTTTAGTCTTACCAAATGTCTTTTGCCGGCGATCAAGCATTCAACAGCTGACCGCTAGCTTCCAAAAATTGAACTTAAAATGCAAAAATCACAAAAAGAAAGAAATTTATATATCAGAGCTTCTGCACCTTAACAGCTTAATCAAATAATTTATCAAGTTGAAAAATAAAAGACACACATGGCTAATGACATACAATTCATTCTTGCTATTCTGCTCACCAAGAGAAGCCTGTTGAAGATGTTGGTCCTATAGTACAAGGCAAACTCAGTTTATTAAATTTAAGCCTTGACAAACTCAGTAAGTTCAAACAAAACCAGTTAACTCATATATATGAGAAAAGTTGCATACCAGGCTAAAAGGGAGAATGTCAAGACTTGACTTAGAATACTTCCCCAAAACCTTCACGACAAAACTACAATCAGCTGATTTAATGAAGTCAACAACTGCAAGAGAAACTAGAAAACACAAATCACCTTCAAGGTATCATCATTTGTTCTAGGTGTGTTCATAAGCACCAACGGTATATGGCAGCCATACTTCGAATTGTGAAACTGCAGAAATAGGAGCAGCCAATGAGTAAAATCATATAGATACAAAAAAAATACAGTCAGCAGAAAGAACCAAAACTAACCTCAATTTGATTTACAATAAAGTCAAGAGAAGAAAAGCCATTATGAACTTCAATTATAGACCTACATGTAAACGAAATGTGCATAAATTCAAAGAATACATGAATCAAAAGTGTAATATCAATTCATTCATGTACAGTTGCCAATATTGTACCACAGAGAGAGTGAACAACGACAAATACTAATCTTAGTTCATAAATGTAAAGTTAGTGGATTAAGCATGGGCAGACATAAAAAAATAGAGTAAACTGTTCTTTGAGTTATGTTTAGTAAACAGTTTTTTGAGTTATGTTGTGGAAGACTCTTGAGAAAGTCCAATTGATTTTTCTAGGAAACAATCTCTTACTTGCAGCAGTCAAGGGAAAAAAAACAGAAACAAAGAGAAGCACAATCCATACATTTGCAAAATATATCAAATTTTATTTTAAATAAATAGGTGTCACCTAAGCAAATGGGAAGATGGAATATCTAGTAGATAAATCCTCAGTGCAAAACACTCATTATAGAATCAGAACACCATAATGCTTAGCTGCCTAACTAGTTAATTTAAAAATTAAAACCCTTAAGGCACAGTACTACATTCATAACAGAAGAGAACTCACCCCCTAAAAGCTAGCTGCTAGTAGAAGAGGCCATAAAAACTTATCCACCCACATCTAGTTTCCCACATACCCAAGGGCAGGCATTGGAACATCATAAGCATTCACCAGAGAATATGCATATACATATAGCCCTCAAGTCAAGTACAAGGACTTTTCCTTGATTTATTTTTGGTTTTTTTTTTCTGCACTAAACAATTTACACAACTGATAGCACATTCATGTATATCTGTGTAGAAATGTTTATTCATTGGTAATGATCATAAGAGTGAAACTGTTTACTTAGATAATGCTTACCAATTATCAACAGTAATGATGAAAACCATATTAATTACACAAAGTTTACCAAATCTCAACAGCAATGATGAATACTTACTTGGGGCCACTAAACCCTATTGCAGTTCCCAAGGTACTATTGAACTTGACAACCACAAGTTTGTCCAAATGCTGCTTAATTTCTGCAATATCTGCATTTGAGGTAGGCATTTTGTTCAACAAGTAAATAGGAAAAGATGGGAGAGAATGGTGATGTCACATATGCTTATATTACTTAATTTTTCTCATGTAGAAGAGCTATAAATCAATTTGAAATTCAT
Organism: Balakata baccata; assembly: GCA_949630135.1. Lineage (NCBI taxonomy): Eukaryota > Viridiplantae > Streptophyta > Magnoliopsida > Malpighiales > Euphorbiaceae > Balakata > Balakata baccata. The sequence goes on from CATIWF010192213.1 coordinate 7,928, forward strand.
TACCATCAGAAGCATTTGTTAAGTTATCATAAGGAACAACAAGTAATTCAGTTTTTGGATAGCTGATCTTGCTTTGCTCGATTTGTTGCACTTTCTCCCTTGTAAAGCCAAAACATTAGCATGTCAAAACAAAACCAAGAAAACTTTGAAGTAGTTCATGCAACAAGTAATGAATTGCATCAAATAAACACTAGAACAAGAAGATTCTTGTTGACACAAGCAGAAATGAAGAACAAAAGACAAAATGCTGGGTAAAGTAATGATAAATGTTATATGAATCCATCACCTACGGCTGAAATATTCAAGGATAAATATCTGCATGCATTTTAATTGTAACTCTCAGAAATGTCTAGTTCTTCCATACAACTTCGGAGATTCTAATTTAAAATTTATATGATAAACTCCACCAACATGGACATTCTAAAATAATAAATTTCATCTTCATAACAATATTTCCCATAAAATAAAATATATAATGCAGTTACTCTACATCACTCACAATCGTAGGCAACAAATTGAAAATGCATGAGCAAATAGAACTACATAATCTCTTATACAACACAGCACCAAGAATTATTCAAGTAAGAAATGATGGGCTAATTGCACAAATGGTACCAATTCTTACTACTTTGTTACAAATTGGTACCAAACCTTTTCACTTTGTTACAATTTGGTACCAAAAGTTTCAACAATATTGCAATTTGGTATCCAAGTCAAAATTCTAGTAAAAAAAACTGGCGTGACATGTTGATCGGCTGACTTGGCATTTTTACAGGTTGACACATCATCTTTTTAACTGAAATTTTGACTTAGGTACCAAATTGTAACAAAGTGAAAGGGTTTGGTACTATTTTATAACAATTAAAAGGTTTGGTACCAAATTGTAACAAAGTGAAAAGAATTGATACCATTTATACATTTATCCCAAGAAATGATATTCATTAAGTGTTCTATACTAAATCTTTCAACTCATCTATGCATTAATCACAATCTAGTTAGGAACCAGACTATGAACCATTTTCCTCTGTACCACTTGTTTAAGTTTACATAATCTATCACTAGTTTACTTGAACTCCCAACAACTTGGTATGCTCAGCCTTCCATAAAAAGTGCATCTGCTGGTCCACACTAGACATTCCAAAGAGAAACTTAATTGCCTTTCTTATCTTACAGGCAATGTTTTACATACCTAATGCAAACTATATCATCTATGCTGAAATACATAATAAACAGCAAAATAGATTAATAAATACAACATGCTATAGTAAAAAAATCACACTCCATATAAATTTCATTCAATCACCTAATATACTAACCCAATTCTCCAAGATATATACCCATCAAACATAACTGATGGAGAACAAGTTTCCAATATAGATTTTCATAGCCATTTTCCACGAAGGCTCAGAATAAATAGCTTGATAAATACAAAGCACGGAGGCTATATTACCCAGGCATTTCCCTCAGACATAAAGCACATTAATATGAAACTACAAGGGCTCCTCAATTGCATTCCTGCTGCTTACGGAATTTTACTCTCATCAATGATAGCCATGTGTAAACTGAATATGGATCAATATCCAATTTACCATAATAGAAGACCCATTGCATTTATTCTTTACATGTCAAAACCCAAAATAGGGAGTCACTGAACATGAATTACAATTAATATTTCGATCATCCACCTCTAGAAATCTCAATGAATCTAAAATAAGATAATACACATAATGCAAGTAGTACATTGTGCATCATAATAGAGAATTTCCTCTTTTAATTGGTTGTTCTCTAGTTTGAACTTCGCACTAATTGCTCCTAATCTCAGCTCGACCTACACTCTTATTTTCAATCCCAGAATGACAAGCACTATCAAATATACTTAGATTAGCAACACTTTAAAACTTACAAGTCACAACATAATGTCACACTAGCACTACCTTATACACTTATATTCCTTCTCAAGAACAGCTAGCTTGTATTTAAAGTCCACCTAAACTTCCATTAAAAAGCGAAACAATATTGATAACCAAGTTCAGCAATAATTCTGCTAAAAAGTAAGTCAACAAAGAGACTATTAGACTAAGAGGTGTATACATGTTGTCGGTTCCATTACCGAAAAATGGTGTATCCTTACATCATATGTTTTCCACCATAATCTATAGGCCAAATTCAAGCAGCAGCAGCAGACAATATAAGCTACTCCTGTAACTAAAGTAAAATCATATGCTACATGACAAAGTCCAAGTCCTATATTACCTAGCTTCTTTCTTAGAAAGGGCTGGCACTTCTTTAGCAAAATCCCCCTTCAATTCTCTCATCTTCTTCTGCTCAAGCAAGAAAGTCTTGGTAATCATATTGCAGAACAAGTAGACAAACTGAACTGAATCATTGGCAGGCACAGGATATGCAATTCTCTTATAGTACTCCCAAGGCATACTGGAATCCACCAGAGACACAATTGGAACTTGCAGTCTATCAGCCTCCAAAATGACCGAGCTCTTCCTCTCCGTATCCAACACCACTACGCAGTCTGGTGGTTGTATTGGTCCAAAACAAACCTGTAGCATAGGAAACGGAAAACCCATTTAATGAAGGAGAAAAACAAAAGAAGGCATTTTCGTCGTTCAATTGGAATTTAGATGCAATTTCTCGACCCATTTGATCAATAAGGCAAAGAAGCAAACCTTTTTATTTCGCGATCTAAATTTTTTGGGGCTGAAACTATTAGTCAAAAAACCGCCCATTCTCCACATAATGTTATCTCTAGGACTATAGAGCCCAATCTTCTTCGTCATTTGCTCCACGATCTCATCGAAAAGAGGATTCGTATTGACGAATAAAAACCGGGCTTTCTTGTCACGCGCCAGATGGGCGATGAAGCTTGCGGCATTTCGAAGACAGATTAGAGTTTTATCAGAATCGATTATGGCCTGCGAATTCCGGATACCGTAAGTATAGATCTTGAAGTGTTGGGCGGCAACGCGGCGGCCTAAATGGGCGTTAGTACTTAGTAGTTTCTGGATTACGATGGAGTGGAGCGTCATCTTGATTTCGGTTGCAGAGGTCGACCTGCCGTCGGTGGTGAGATAAATACTGAGGAATCAAAACTAAATTATAATAATCTGCTCCATCTACGAAGATTGTGAGCAGTGCAACACTTGACTCCTTACCAGTGAACAGTGATGTTGGAGGAGGAAGAAGAAGCTGACAGTGGGTTTAGGGTTTATTGGGGGGGTTTTCTTATTTGGGCTTTTTTTTTTAAGAAGATTTTACACGGTTTACTGAAAGTTTTTTTTTTTAAATTTATCGACTATTCTCAGTATTTTTACTGCCATTTTTTTCTATTTTTATTTTTTTGCCATCTTTTTTTATTATCATTTTTTTTACCGATTTTTTCTTTTTAAATATAAAAATTAATACATATTTATATCATTTTTTCGTTTAATTGTAAAAAAAAATATTTTTTTATATTTTAAATATAAATTAAGAATTTCATTAATTTATATAACTATTCATTGTTAAATATTTATTTATTTTAATTATTATTTAATTAATTTAATTATAATAAAATAAATAATTTGTATTTAATTAACTTAATTATTAAATTAAATCTTAATTATTAAAAAAATATGTAAATTTGTATTTAATTAATATTATATACTTTGATAAACTCGCTAAATTTTGAATAAATCTTGGATATTTATTTGGTAAATATTTAATAAATTTTTTTTTTAAAACATTTGATGAATTTCTTGTAATATTCATGTAAATTTTTGGTAAATTTCGGACAAATATTTG
>CATIWF010192316.1:0-41269 GCA_949630135.1 Balakata baccata
GAAGTCTAACAATTAGCTCCTCAATATTCATTTCCTTTCGCTTGTGCTTAAGGTAATTTTTGAAATCCTTCCAGCCAAGGGGTAATTTTTCAATCATAGCAGCCACTTGGAAGGTTTCACTCAAGTTCATTCCTTCAGCATGAATATCATGAAGAATTACTTGAAACTCTTGAACTTGACTTACCACAGTCTTGGAATCCACCATTTTATAGTCTAGAAAACATTTCACTATAAATTTCTTGGCACCGGCTTCTTTATATTTATATTTCCTATCCAATGATTTCCATAACTGTTTTGCAGTCTTGATTCCACTATACACATTGTATAATGAATCATGTAGCTCATTCATGACAAAATTCCTACACAAGAAGTCGGAATGATGCCAACTATCATAGGTCATCCTTATTTGGACATCTTGCTCATCCTCTTTAAGAGTAGGAGCATCCTCAACCAAGAATCGTGCAAGATTCAAGGTAGTTAGGTTAAACAACATTTTATGCTACCACCTCTTGAAATTCAATCCATTGAATTTGTTCGGTTTCTCTCCATGGTTCACAGGTACCGTTACAGGCACACCCGGAGAGACAACCCGAGCAACATAAACTGATGGCTGAGATCCATCCTAAACATTGGTAGCAGCTACCGTGTTCTCCATTTCTACAACAACAAACAAATTATATTAATTCTAAGAATTAATAAATCTGAATAAAGAATTAACAAACGAAAATTTATCTTAAGATTGTTAGGCAAAACACACAATAAAATAGGAGAATTGTTAATTCAATATTCATAAACAATAGAAATGGAAAACCAATCTGAGGCCTGTGTAGCACACAGTTTCCTTAAGATAAATTCGCCTCCTACACTGGTGTTTAGGATAACCAGCGTTTGTCTCCCAGGATACAACAGATTCCAAGTAATTATTAAACACACAACATCTACTTACAGTGAACTTTTAACTTGTCACACCATCTATCACTTGAGAAGAAGAAGGAAAAGAAAGAAAGAACACTTCAAGAACAATCAAAGTAAACTCTTCATTAACTCTTAAAAATTCATGCCAAAACCACTTATTTATACTAGAAGGAGGAAACATGAGATTAATTGCGATTAATTTCCTTTAAAGACTGTCAATAATGTCATTGTAACTCTCAAATAATTGTGAAATTAATATTTAAAATATCAGAAATTGAAATTCCAAAAGACATGAAGCTCAAATGTCCATTCTGGAACAGAATCCACACGGGAGTGTGAATCTGCCTTGCACACACTGCAGGCACAACGACACGACCGTGTTGATCCACACGGGCGTGTCAATGGCCTAGCCGTGTGGATCCACATGGGTGTGGCAGACTGCCAGCTGTGTAGATCAACACGAGAGTGTTGCCAAATTTTGCAAAAATAAAAATAATTTGTAAAAATTGGATTTGTTCGGGATCACGAGATTTTGGGCCGACATTCGTATAAGCATTTCGCGCATTAGCCCATCCCGGACCATAGATTTGCACCTCTCCTACGTCTGAGCAGGCGAAAGAAAGCCTTCTGTTCTACTTTTTTTGCCTATATAAAAATACATTTTAATATATAAACACAAGTCTAACTTCAATTCTTAGTGATGTGGGGCAAACTCTCACACACTTTTCACGTTTAAATCTCCTTACCAAGGAGCTTATTTTGAGTTTCAATTTTTATTCACATTTTCCATTTTGAGCATATGAATATATTGATTCTTAGTCCTCATGTCAAGGAACACATATCTGAATCTTTATCTCAAAACCGAGTCGTAAAACTCATCCGAATTATCCTCTTAAAATGGTTTATAATTACAATTTTTTTCCATACCAATTACACGAAGTTTCTTCCTCAATCCACGGCTTGATTAATCTTCCCACCTATTAGCAGTATATTATTATCCCTAACCCCACGCGGCCTTTCTCTGCTGGATACCATCTTCTTTCATTTTTCTTTTCTTTTTTCCTTCAAAACTTTCACACTATATAATCATTTTATATTTTCCTCACTTCTCTCACTCACCCATTAATTCAAAAACTAAAAAGCCTTTGACTTTGATTTCTCTCCGACTATATCATGTCATAATAGAAAATTAGAAACTGCCATTCCTTTTATATGGAAAGAAACCAACAAATTAGCTATTACATGCGTAATAAATATCCCACTACTGTTTCTTTTCTTTTCTTTTCTGTTTTTTTACTGCTATAGCATTCCTTTTTGGTGAAATCCGTGTTCGTTCTGTAATGCTGTAGAAGCTGTCTTACTACTTACTATTCACCTGCTATACAAGCCCATCTACGAAATCCCACCATTTGTCAATTATAAAGCACTAATCTTTCACCTCAGTTTGATAATTAAAAAAAAAAAAGAAAAAGAACAAAGAAGTCCCAGCTCTTGTTTTCTTTTCTCCCCCTCTGTTTTTATTTGCTCTGGTTTAGAATGAAGTTGACAAGATTGCACTTTTCTTTATGTTTGTGGTGGATGAGTGGTGGAGTAGTGGTGGTTATGGGGGCAAGTTCTGATTCTTCGGGTACGCAGAGGAAGCTTGATCAAACACCTACATGGGCGGTGGCTGGCGTTTGTGCTGTTATGATTATTATCTCTATGCTATTGGAGAAGGGTATTCATAAACTTGGAACGGTATGTACGAATTTTTGTGTGCGCTTTCCTTTTCAGTTTTAGTGTTATGAGATCTTGTTTTTGCTGCTTTTCAATTTTAATGTTTTGCAGTGGATGATAACATCACCAAATTTTTTCAGTCCTTTTTCCTTAATTATGCTAATTCTTGTTTGGGTTGGTGAGATTTTGATGTTCAAACCATTAATTAAAGCTGTCTTATCTTGCTGCTTAACTTTATAAACAAGAATTAAGGATAGGCTCAAAGAAAACAGAAAAGACTCTCCCTTTATTTGAATCTATTTAATTTGGATTGAGTCAATATTTCATTGTTTTGCTATGAGACTAATGCTTTTTGTTCCCACTTTTCTCCCCCTCCCGCCTTGCCTCAGATGGTAGCTCTCAACTTGAATTTGTCCTGTTTGGCTATATCAATTTTTGACATCTGTTCACTTCCTCTTGCAATTTTTATTCATGCAAGTCTTTGTCGCTGAAAAGTAATAGTCGTTAACTTTGCTATTATGTTCCACTAACAAGTTAAATTGGCCTTTGTTCTGAAAATTATGAATTTTTCAAATCCAGTGGTTGACAGAAAAGCACAAGAGAGCTCTATATGAAGCTTTGGAGAAGGTTAAATCTGGTAAGAACGATGTTTGTTATATTTAGGCTTTTGGGTCATTTTTCAATGCCTTTCTCCATATCTATCCATTGAACCAGAAGAACAGGAGTATCAGTCATGAAATAATAATAATAATAATAATAATAATAATAATAATAATAATGATAATAATAATAATAATAATAATAAAGCAAATGGATTGTAGTGATTACATTTAACATTTTGATCAGCGACTATAAAATTTTTGCCCAAATTTCACTATTTTTAATACTAAATAATGAATAGTATTTGAAAATGTTTATTTGTGGGATTGCTCATAGTGACTTTTGAAATGTTGACTGCAGAGTTGATGATTCTAGGATTCATTTCATTGCTCCTCACTTTTGGGCAGACATACATTACAAAAATATGCGTGCCGCATAATGTTGCGGACACTATGTTGCCATGTCGTGCTGATGGTGTTTATGATGAAACTACTGAAGAACGTCGACGGAGGCTATTGTGGTTTGATCGTAGATTTCTAGCTGGTTCTGAAACCACTACTAAATGCAAAACGGTGAGTGAATATAGTGCTAACTGGTTTCTTGGTGATTGAGTTTAACCTTTTTAATTTGTTTTGCCTTTGAGAAGTGGTCAAGCAGTATGATTATAATAAAAATTAGTGCCGCCCACTTGCATATATTCCATATTCCATTTGGTATGCTGTAGTCTTTCAAGTGAGGTTATTACTTGAGAAAGGAATATTTTTCTAGCAACAAGGCAAAGAAAATATCTCCAGTGGAAGATGACTGGGTGCCAGACCAACCAAAACTAAGATATAAAAAGTTGCATCTGGATATTTTATTTTCTTGGTTGGACCAATTAAAACAACAAAGCATGCAATTATATAAATTACGTGTTGAGGAAAATTTAATAAAAAGAAAAGGTAAAAGTAGAATAAACAAATAATTTTCAAACATGCTTATCCTTCTTTTTTTTTTTCCTTTTCTTTGTCTCTTAGTACCAATATATGATAATCAATGTACTTAAATATTGTCAAGACTTAATCATTCCACCTTACTGCTCTTTGCCGTTTAATTGCCCGCATTATAACAAATAAACCTTTTGAATTAAATAAATAGTCATACTAAATTGGTTGCATGCGGAGACATATACGAGGCAATGACATGGATTCCAGTCTTGCTCAAGTGATGCCTAATTCATTTCTATTCGACAGGGGTATGAACCGCTCATATCAGTTGATGGATTGCACCAATTACACATCCTCATATTCTTCTTAGCAGTCTTTCATGTGCTATATAGTTTAACTACCATGATGCTTGGAAGACTAAAGGTATGGAAATGTTTGTTCTATTACAGTTTTTTGGTATATCTCTTTTTATTCAAACAATGGGCATCATAAGATATATTCACCTCTAGAGGAGAAAACCTTTAGGTTAAGTTATTAACATAACTTCATCCAGCATATATAATGGCTAAATTGATTTCTTATTTTAAGATTCATCAAAGCTTCATATTTTATAATATATAGTTACCTAACAAAGTTATTTTCTATTAGATTCGCGGTTGGAAGGAATGGGAGGGGGAGACTGAATCCCATGATTATGAGTTCTCAAATGGTATATATGCCATACTCTCTGTGATACCGCCTGAATTTTCAGCCTTTTCCTTTTAATAATCAAGTCTATATGTCATTCCATATTCTTAATTAGATATACTTTTATGTGCAGATCCTTCAAGATTCAGGCTTACTCATCAGACATCTTTTGTGAGAGCACATACTAGTTTCTGGACAAGAATTCCATTCTTCTTTTATATTGTAAGATATATTTTACTCAAGAAGCAGATGTTCATTTTTATTTTTTAAAGTTTAGGATAAAATAATATGGAATATATTGTAGAGTTACCAGTGAATTAAAATACTGATTAGTAATTTTATACTCTTAAACAAAAGTTAATTTATCCATGTAAGATGAGCATATGACATGAAAAGGAGCAGAAAAGAAATGGTAGGTTTGAACAGATGATAGTATGCACGGTTATGCATAATATCAATTTGATTAAGATTTATTCTGGTGAAAAATTTCAAGTACTGAAGATTTGGCTCTTATTAGTTTGATTAGGTATTGTTGGAGAGTTAAAAGAGGAGAGAAAACATAAAAACATATACGAATTCAAAGTAGTAAATCAAAGATAAGAACATGAAAACAAAACACGAGTTAAACTTTTCACTCACAGATATATATTTTTTTTTTACGTATTTACATATCCATCTATCACAGGGATGCTTCTTCCGACAATTTTTTAGGTCTGTTAGCAAGGCTGATTACTTGACACTGCGCAATGGATTTATCACAGTGAGTTATCATTGCATAATGTAGAATTTCTGATGTTTAGTAGGCCACTCTCATTTTGACACTGCTATATATTGTAGGTTCATTTAGCTCCTGGAAGTAAATTTAACTTCCAAAAATACATCAAGAGGTCATTAGAAGATGATTTCAAGGTTGTTGTGGGAGTAAGGTAATCATTAATAGTTACTCAATGGTTTTCACAGCATTTGTTATGCTGGACGTATTTGTAAACCTACTTATTTCATGTTTTTGACAGTCCAATTTTGTGGGCGTCCTTTGTCATTTTCTTGCTCATAAATGTTAGAGGTGAGTCATTTTTTTGCTTTTTAAGAATGATTTTGGAACAACTAAGTACTTCCAATTGAATTTGAAAGATTATAAATTCTAACAATCCATCTGTGTTCTTTCTAGGATGGCAAGCATTATTCTGGGCTTCCTTGGTCCCTGTGATTGTGAGAACTCTGCTTGCAATAACTATTCTCCAGACTATGAGGACAGATCAATTTTCTTATTTTTAAATTGTTTGCAGATAATATTAGCTGTTGGAACTGAGCTTCAGTCTGTTCTGACAAAGATGGCACTTGAAATCATAGAAAGGCATGCAGTAGTGCAGGGAATGCCTCTTGTGCAAGGCTCAGACAAATACTTCTGGTTTGGTCGGCCTCAGTTAGTGCTTTATCTTGTACATTTTGCTCTATTTCAGGTATTGGACACTCACTTTTGCAAGAAATTAGATTGCATTACCTGTATAATGGGATGATCTAAAACTGTATATGAAATATAAAATTTGTTAATACTTGATGCAAGAAACTCCATACTTGAACACTCTAGATTACAGCAAAATCCAATTTAAAGATCCCTTCATCAATGTATCTTTTAATGCCTACTGAATTCCTGCCTAAGAGAATCCAATCATTTGTTGACTACTTTCACTGTGCTTGCAGAATGCTTTCCAAATAACATATTTCCTTTGGATATGGGTAATGAACTGTTCTCAGCTACTATGTTCCTTGGTGAATTGTCTGTTTGCACTCTCGAGTTCTTATTAACAAATTTGACCACATGCAGTATTCGTTCGGGTTAAAATCTTGCTTCCATGCCAACTTCAAGCTTGCAATAATGAAGGTTGCTTTAGGGTAAGCATCACTTTTGTTTTGGTTTGTTTTTTCTTTTTTCACCACCACAATTCATTGATGAGGCATTTAATCTCTTTAAAATCGAATTGAATTGATATTTTTGGTGGAACTTGCAGGATTGGTGTCCTTTTCATCTGCAGCTACATCACACTTCCACTATACGCACTCGTAACACAGGTACCTTATCCATTACGATTTTCAACTAGTGGAATGGCCATTTATTCCCATGCATATACTGCCTTTTTTGGCGTGGTTTCTGTTCTCCTGATATAAAAGATCATAGTTTTCCGCTGTTATAGCAATCTGTTCTTCCATACCAAACAGGCCTTTGAATGACTGGAATTGAGCTATTCCTGTTCTTTCTGCTTTATGAATTTTACTCTCTAGTGTGTTATATGTTGAATGATAATTAATTACAGTTGATGAATGCACTTGGCAGATGGGGTCGAATATGAAGAGATCAATATTTGATGAACAAACAAGTAAGGCTCTCAAGAAATGGCATAGAGCTGTGAAGAAGAGGCATGGAAAAGGAGGGAAGTCTCCCAGTGTAACCTTAGGTGGAAGTGCAAGCCCAGTATCAACAGTGCACTCATCCGGGCATACACTGCACCGGTTCAAAACAACCGGCCACTCAACTCGGTCATACACCTTGGAAGACCAGGAAATATCAGACATGGAAGCTGAGCCATTGTCACCAATATCATCATCAACCTCCTTGATAGTGAGAACAAGTCAAGATGTTGAAGCAACTGAAATAGTTGAACCCCACCTCCATGATGAAGAAACAAGCAATGAAGATGACTTCTCTTTTGTTAAGCCTGCCCCAACAAAAGAACCTAATATGTAGCAGTAGCAGACAGTCAATTATAATAGAGGCAATGGCAATTTTTCTTTGCTATTGCAACCAACCTTTGTATATGTTGGCCATATGAATGATGTTCTATCTAGTGTTCTATGAAATTGTTTAGGAAAATTTTCTCAGAAATCATGTTATACATTTTTCTTAATCAATTTGTTTAATAATTTTTTTAAGATGTTCGAGTAAATTTGGAATTTTCTAAAACTTCTGAAATTCTTTTTTCTTTAAAAATTAAACATAAAGAAGATTGAGTTATGAGTAGGAATTCGAATCATCTGATGAGGTTCATTTGATTCATATATGTAGACTCAAATTAAAAATACGAAATAAGATAATAAAATGTGACATAACATTATGTCATGTCACAATGTATACCATAATTTGATGATCCAATTGACCCTACTTATAATTAATGCTATAATAGATAGATTTTTAATTAACTTAGTCATGTGGGCTTGATCAACAGGATTAAGCTGCTGCTGCAGAATTATGCCATATGTGTAATTAATCTCGCTTTTAATTACTCAAAATGACAGGTTCATTTGGTACAATGCTCCTCCTCCAGGTGCTGGGACTGGGATTACTCTTTTAGCTCATGTAAGGGGAATGAGTATAGTATATAGAGGTTATCCATCTCCTTCAAGAGATAAAGAGAAAGGGAAAGAAAGAAGACATTTGAGAAATTCCCGACCACATGTATATATATATGTCCAAAGTGTTTTGGCAATTAGTTTTGGATCAATTAATGTAGTGATGCTTGGGTTTTGGTGTATGGGTGTGGCTGCTGCAAACTCACCTCTTCTTTAAGTTTTGGATTGGACCGGATTGAGTCTTTGTTTATCTCTATTCTCATGTCACTCTCAAACTATTTAATTCATTATTATTAAGACCAAACTCAATGTACAATTTCGCTTTCTATTAATTAGAGATCCTCCCCCACCACCTACTGTGTTTATCTCTCCACAATTGCACTAAATTTTGACCAATTTGGTTCCCCTTTTTAATTCCTAGTTACCAACTTGCTGCACTTTCTTCACTTCTAACCCTAAAGTTCTAGACAAGTAAAACCCTTATTCGGATGTTCTTTCTTTTCAATAATTTGTTTCCTTTTAATTTATAAAGTTTGTATTTGTTGAAAATATATAATTAATCCTAAAATTATTTTTGTTTATTAATTAATTTTGTGCAACGATCACTTAAAGCTTAAATTAAATAATCTCAATTGAATCTAATAACAGCTAGCTAGATTGATTGATTGATTGATTAAAGGGCACATGCACAAAAAAATTAAAATAGAAGGAAGTCATGTGAGGCCCAAAAGAGGAAGACCCTACATGCCAGACATATCACATGTTTTTGAGAAGCTTAATTATGTATATCGTTCTAGGTTTCAATGCGGCAGTGGGAAGAAGCCACTCAGGTTGTCTCAAAGTTAATTTCACCCCAACTTATTATATTTTCAATAATTTGTGTAAAAATAATTTTTTTAATCTTTTTTTTATATATAAAAATCACTTCTACCAATTCTTTCTCTAAAATAAAGAAGTAAACAATGACATAACAGCACAATTTTTTGAATTTTCTAACATAATATCTACGTAGATAATGATAACATTATATATCAACATTCTGGTATTTATTATTGTCTATATCAGCAATCCGGAGAGAAAATACTGCTCAAAATGCTTTTTATGGAAAAAAAATAAAATTTTGTAATTTTTATTTAAAAAGATTTATTTTTATGCAAGTTGTCAAAAATATAATGACCAACGGTGAAATTAACCTAATTGTCTGTTATATCTGGATTCTCTTATATATAATTACCAACAGTAACGTACTAACTTATTATGATTTATATACTTGAAATAATTCACTCAATTTGATCGAGTCAAAAGTTAATAGCTCTAGTTAAAGTAAAAGAAGAAATCATAATTAAGGTACGAGCAATAATTGTTGAATTTTTTAATTGTAAAATATGATAAATAGTTATGTGCATAATCTTACAACTTATTAATTATGATTGCCAAATTCTGAAGCCATTTTAAATTTTAATATTTATATATTATTCTTTCTATATATAATTCCACTTGATTAATTTAAAGTACAAAATATTAACCAAAAAGAAAGTGTGCGAACTCATATACATTTAGATTTTGGTATTATTATTCTTTTAACTTTTGAACCAACCAAAGTATTCAGATTTGGTATTATATAATTAACTTCTTTAACTTTTTTTTTTAGTTATCTTTGTTAAAAAAATATTAATTATGATAATATGATACGTAGAACGATTTTACAAGTAATTAATCTCCCTAGGTTTTAATTATCTTTTTTACTTTCGGTGTGAGTCAAGAATTTAGTATTTCTCCTTTTTGTTTATAAGTAAAGCTTCACAAGACTAATTTTAAATTAGGAGTAATTATTTATTTTGATTCTTTTATAGTATAATTAGATCGAGATATACTAAAATTACATCAGAAAATTTATTGGATCAATGGATAAAACCCAACTTAAAATATTCACAACTTATTTTGATTATAATTAATTCCAGGTCACTCAAATTTGTTATATTTTTAGCAAATGAAGTTATATAGTCAAAATAAAATAAATAAATAAATAAACAAAATTTATCTACTATTTTAATAACAATTGTATAAGTAATGATGATTATTAAATATATAACATTTTTTTTTATTTTTAATTAAATCGGAGAGGTGAACTATAGTATAAATTTGATATTGTTTTAAGTAGAATTTACTAACCTTTTTAATTACTTTAGTAAATCAAGATTTAGAGCAATTCATCTTTCTATAAACATTGATCCAGAAGAATTTACTTAAAAAGAAAAAAAAATGGCTAAGATAATATATAGTTTCAATCATATTTGTTTAGAGTTTCAATTTGATATTTCATAGGTTAAAAATAAAATAAGTATTATTAAATTAAAATTTAAGAGATTGAAAATTTATTTATAATAAAATTTATATAATATTTTCCTATTATTAATATAAAGATATGTTAAAAAAGTTTATGATTCCAATAATATTAATTAAATTTCTTAATTTTGTATATATATAAAAAAAAAAAAAGAATTATCCCCATAATAAGACGGAATTAAGGGTTTTACATATTTTCCATAAGACTTCGATATGGAAAGAAAAACCTAATCTTTCAAATTATTTCCCTTAAGAGAGATATAATTACTCATCCAATTAATGCCACTTACAACTTAGTATTTCCCACTTGTTCTTAATTTTAAGTGGGTAGATAATTGATGAGAAAGATTAAGAAAAAGGGATTTTAAGGTTTGAAAAATATAATATTTGTCCAATCTCTTGATTTAAAAATTATAATATTTATCCTTTCAAGTTTTAATATGCTACACTGGTTATTTTACAAGTTTAATTTACTGGATTAATACTCTATAAATTTAAAAAAATATATATATTTTTTATTTTTTTAAAAACTCGTGAAAAAATATGAGTGTATTATATCAAATTATATTTTTTAATAGTTAGAGATAATGTAAAATTAAGAAAGGACAAAGTAGGCCAAGTTGTCTATCATTTGTCCACACTAAGTAACAGGAGTATGTGGTCCCTTTATATATGAGACAATAGGCAGAAAGAAGAAGAAGAAGAAGAGGAAGAAGAAACAAGAACCAGTTTCCTAATCCTACATTTCCCTGTCTATCTATTTCTCCTTTCTTATGATGATCATCATCTAATTCTTCGTCTTCATCATCTACTCATAACCCTTTTTCCCATATCCTCCTATACTATGCTACCACTGCCCACCAAACCTTAATAAACAAATTCTCTTTTATTAATTACTCTTTTCACCGCCACTTCTTGATCGATTCCTGTATTTATATCTTCACTTCCTCAAGGAACTCTATAGCTGCCACCTTTCTTTATCTATTTTCTTGAATCTAGAGATAGATAATTTCTGATTTTTCACATCCAATTCTTGATTTCTATAAATATATTTTCACTTCTTTGAGGAACTGCATATTGTCATCTTTTCTTTATTTTATCTATTTTCTAGAAACTTGAGATAGAGATTTTCTTACATTATATGCTATATACCAATAACCTATGGCTCGCTTTACAAGACTTCTTACTGGGTTCGAATCTACTCCGGCAGCAGAACCGCCGGAGACGGCCAACGTCGAGTCGGATTTCGTTGTCATACTTGCTGCTCTTCTTTGCGCATTGATTTGCGTAGTGGGACTCATTGCGGTGGCTCGGTGTGCCTGGCTCCGGCGCGGTGGAAGTGGTGCTTCAGGGACTCCGTCGTCTGCCAATAAGGGGTTGAAGAAGAATATTCTGCAGTCACTGCCTAAGTTTACGTACGGCGCCGCCGTGGCTGTTGGGTCTTGTAAGTTTTCATCGACGGAGTGTGCTATCTGCTTAGGTGAGTTCAGAGAGGGAGATGAGCTGAGGGTTTTGCCACATTGTGGACATGGGTTTCATGTGGGATGCATAGATACGTGGCTAGGATCACACTCTACTTGCCCTTCTTGCCGTCAGATTCTGGTGGTGACTGTGTGTCAGAAATGCGGTCAATTTCCGTCTATCTCCTCCACCAGCGGTGGAGCTACGGCTGAGGCAGGTTGTAAGGCCAGTGTCCATAGTAATAGTAACAACAGTCAAACCCAAAATGAAAACGGTGGATTCTTGCCATGAAGGACCCACCAATCCATTTGGATTTTTGCCATTTGTACATGTTATTATTATTATTATTAGGATTAATTTTCTTTCTCAATTGCTAATTTTAATCTTTTTGCACTTTTTGGTTAGCTTAATCTCTACTTATTAAAAAAGTATTTCTTTCATAAATTAAACAACAAATATAATCATATCAGAATCTAGCTATATCTTTTATTTATTTGAAATCTAGCTAGAGATGTTTTATTTATTTTTCTTTCTGATTTTGGTGAAAAAAATAGGGTAGGAAAAATAATTAGAAATGAGAATTTTGAACTGATCCTGAAACAAGAAATAAGTTTCTTGCAAGCTCATTCCAGTTTTTCATAAAATATTTTCGTTTGTGTCAAAAAAAAAAAAAAAAAAAAGCTTGAAGCCTTATCTAAATATGTTAAAATATCATTAATTTGTGAAGTAATCATAAAAATAGCAAAAGCTAGAAGACAACTTTTTAGGTTGAAGTGGTGGTGGTCTGATCAAAGGGCACAAAATCAGGGAGAATGAATAAAAGTTGCTATACATTTCTTACTTGTAAAGTTATTCAGTCTATGTTATACTTTTCTTTCTTCTTCAACATCAATTTATTCCTCCATTTTCCACTTTTCACTTTGCATCCTTAATAATTAATACAAATATATCCTCCTTCACTCTTCATATTCATATTCTTCTTCCACTCTAAATCCACAATAACCCAGAAAATTTGCTAAACACAATTAAGAAAAGGAAGAGCAGGGTAACAGAAAAAGTCACAGCACAAATAAGAACAAAAGAAAAAGAGAGATTAAGCCATGAAAAAGTAGATGCTTTGGCTCTGTCTGCACATTTATCCAATCTAATGAATCCAAAAGCTGTAAACTTTTTACAAGCGAAGCTGATATTCCCATTATAATATGGGCTTAAGCGACCACTGATTCTTCTTTATCCTACACATTACTACTTCACCTTTTCTGGAAGTTCTCATGTTATATGGTCCACCACAATTCCTATGTTGTCCTTCCTCAAGATATTTTGCTTTGTAAAAACCTTTTCTTTATGATTTATCCTCTCAATAACATTCGATTCATGTACTAGAAAGTAATTATTGCTTTATATACATAACAAAGTAGTGCAGAATTTGTATATTGGTTTGTGGCAGTCCCCTTCAAACAGGGAAGGCATGGCTGCTTATTATAATTGATTAAGTCCACTTAGTGCTATTCAGCCTAACTTTACTGAAATGACACAACCCATCAGAAGATATTCTTTGTGCAACTTGACAGTTTGTGTGCTAGGCCTCTCTCATTCTATCAACAAAAAAGAAGCAGCAGTTAAAAGGTCAAGTACCTTGCCTCTGATTTGTGCCTGCCAACTCTAGGTATGATATGCAAATTATAATCAAGACTCAACAAGAACTCGATTACTTGTGCTGAACTTTATATAGTCAAAGAAAAAGAAAAAGGAAAAATAATTGTGGTTAGACACTAGAGATGGCAAATGAGTAGGTTAGAGCGGGTAAGATCGGATCCAAATAAATTGGGCTGCTTGTCATCTATTAATTCATTTATGACCCATTTAATTATTATTTGGGTATCATTACCCACTTAATCCTAACTCACCAATATATCCTTTTAATATATCAATATGAATATCTAAAACTTAACCGAAATCTAGATTTTATTTCATCAATCTATAACTATAAACAAATGAGTTTTTACGTAAAATTTTATTCACAGACTTGTCTTAACATATTTTGCATCTCGATGTATTCAGTTCACAGCTTGTTTGTTGGACCAAAAATCATAAATTTACAATTTTGCCCTTCTTATCAATCTCGCTCTATAACTTTGTGTCATAAATTTGGATACTAATTATTCACTTTCTTTGAGTCTGTAATTAGACTCTGATTATATTAGTGTTATTTCGAATAATATGCTCAATTTTCAGTCTTCTTGACTTATTCGATTTCGATTCTTGTGCATCAATCAGTGCTTCAAATAGGCAAACGTAACAGCTTAAATATGTAATTAGTATTTTTAAAATAAAAACTCTATCGAGAACTTCAAAAGATTAATTTTTAAACAGTAAAAATAATAATTTTATTCAAGTAAAAACGGTAGTAAATATATATTAACTAATAAAAAAATTAGAAAAAAATAACATTGAAAATTTTTATATAAATATATAAAAAATGGCTAAAAATGATTAATATGTTAAATAGTTTTTCAAAAAAAAATTTATAAGAAATTTAATAAAAATTTGGAATAAAAGAATTAAGTTTTTTTTTTATATTTATATATGGGTTTAAGTAGGTATCTGTATCCAACTCTAACTCACCCATATATTAGTGGGTAAAAATAAGTTGAAACTATTTATGACTCATTTATATTTGAACTATTTATTTATGACATATATCCTAATTTAAATAGGCGGGTATGGGTTATTATTGCCACCTCTATTAGGCACTATGAACATAATACGGTTAGGTATTAAGCAAAAAGCCTGGAAAAAGGTTTCAGTATCACTTTCACTTGCACAGTAGCAAATGCAGTGGTGGTGCTTATTAACATGTTAGAAAAGGTGAAACCTTATGCCTTTCTTAAACAATGCAAAAAAATGTCAATTCGAAAAGGTCAAGCTCAAGCAGCACATAACTGCAATCACTCAGCGGCCATCATCTGCATTGATGTGCAGCCAAAGTAAAACTGTAAGCATAACCAACTCATCCAAGGTTTCAAATTAAAAAGCTTATTCCATATGCAGGAAAAGTTCCATCACTGCATAACTTCACAAAATATAATTTGTGAGATTTAAAAAATTCAACAATAATAGCCACAGTTTGAGTATAAAGCATACAGAAAAACAATTTCTCATCTTACATAAAGTTATCTGACAAGGTGGCAGAATGAAAGTAGTAATTTCATCCATTTCTTTTTTCAGAAGATATTTTCCTCCATTTGTCAATTTAGCATATAATAGTCAAGTTGCAAAAAGAGAAGACAAAGAAAGAGGATCATATATATATATAATAACCTTATATATATGCTAGTTAATAGTGGGCGGCTGGTGTAAGGCCCTATAGTAGATCGACATTTCTCACCCAAAGGATAGACAAAAAGATGCACAGAAAAAGTTGGTAAAACCTTTCATATGAAAGTGAAGATTTGAAGAATCGTATAAGCATAGACCAATTAACTGAAGCTTAATGTAATAAACAGGTCTTACAGTAGTTCAACTTGCCAATCGAGTTTTGCCGTATTACAGTGTATTTTTCCAAATTGTATGATTCCATGCCAATTCAATACCCTGTAAATGATTCGTGAAAGATTCTTATGACTGAACTAATGAACTATTTGTATTAATAATAATAATAATAAAATAAAGTTGGTTGTGAGACTGGATGAAGTTTAGCATGATTGCACTTTATCGTGCATACTTGCATAAAGCATATCAAGAAGCTATTTGTTTACCTAGTCTGGAAGTACACGTCAGGATCCACCACATATCCGAGGTAATCTTTCCCTTCGGTCTCTAGATATCATACAATATTTTTCTTTAAAGTTCCAACTTAGCATGAACCCGAAGGTCATATCTTTGCCTGTTAAAAATGTGTACAAGTGTAAATAGATGACTCCACTAGTGTCCTTATTTACCAACCTTCCACAACATCAGGAGACGTCATCTGCTCCTGCGACTTGCTAGATTGTTTGCCAGTCTCTATAATTCCAATAACAAAAAGCCACCCGCTACTGTCAACCTGCAGCACCCGTCTGTTACATAATCCTCCCTACCCTAGATCTGATATGCAAATGAATATCTAGAAAGAAACACACCTACTAGTTCAGCACACCTTTATAAAGTCAAATATGAGAGGAAAAATGCAAAGATCAATCCGCACAAAAAAAATAAATCTCATTTCACTGCACTGTATCAACATATGTTCAAAATTTTCCCTGTATCTAAAGTACATACGATTGAGCACATAAGCGTGTGCATTGATCCACATTAACCACCCTTAGATTAAAATTGAATAAGAGAAGGAATGTCCCATATGAAAGATTGGACTAATCATCATGATCCATAATCAATGAGAATCAGATTCAAGGACTATAGAAATCCATCTGCTTAATCCACATCTTGATATCCATTTCATACATCTAATTCCTGTTCATCATCACTGCCACCACCAAACATTGTAGCCATTTTCATGGCCAGATTTGCTGCCATTTCTCTCCTCTGATAATCAGGCATTAACCTCAAGTTGTCACGCAAATTTCCAATCTCAGACATCAGCTGTTCTAAATCCTCAAAGTCAAAAGGTGAAACCTCATTTCTTTCTGTGTCTTCGTTAGGATCTTCTGCATTGGGCATCACTTCCTTATCATCATGCAATTCTACTGCTGATGTTGCGGGCTGCAAGTCTCTGTCATCAAACTTTTCCCAATTCTTAAGTTCACATTCTGCAATATGATTACTCTGCTCAATTGATACCGCTGCATTAGATACAGTACTAGTACCATTTACAGAAATCCATCCTCCATGTGAGTCATCCCATGGTTCAGCTGAACCAGCAGACAACACTTCATACTCGAATTCATAATCAGATTCTTCTTCAGATAAGTCTGTGCAAAGTATGTAAGGACCTTTAGTATCCCCATTAACAAATAGAAATTAATCTAAGGAATGGAGTAAACCTTCTTTAATGGGTAAGACTGGCGGAGTTATAATTTTGCCAGATTTTAGAATCATTCCAGGCCACATATGAGCAGACAGAGCACCAAAAAGACGTTCAACACCTTGTAAATCACCATCAGATGATAAACCTGTCAACAACAACTCTTTGTTATTTAGTGGATACTAAAAATGCTATTAACATTAGCATATCAAAAAATACATTTTTTCAACTGGCTGTTCCTCTATCATTCAAACTGAGACGCAATCCCAGAGAATCTCGGCTAAGACCTTATCATGTTTAATTCCAACTCATTACAGCTGATTCAAAAAGTTATTAGTTCTCAATCTAAGTTCTTGGTCCATCCACTGGAAAAGTTTCACCTCTAATGTCTCATGTGTCATTATGAAAGGCTTTCAAAAGTATAAAAGGACATAGCAAAACATTTTTCACCATAAAGATAGATATGTAATTAGGTAGACATATGATCATGTAATTTAGTTCCTTCATTAATCAAGCCATTGTTCAACATGCCCTTAAAGTATAAAGCAAGTAGCAAAACATTTTTCATCATATAGATACATATGTAATTTGGTAGACATAATGACCATGTTAGTTCCTCCTCCATTAATCAAGTCATAGCTCAACAAGCCAATAGAAAGAGTCTGGGCCATTTAAACCATAAAGCATCAGATCATTAGTCATCCTAAAGGTAATTATACAGAACAACAATGTACCTTACCTCAGTTCATCAATTTTTCATATACTAACAGTTGTAGAAATAAATGAAGAAAAGTATATAAGTGGACGCTGAAGGCAGACACTAGCTCTTACATTTGTCAAAATCAGCATTAGAGGCACAGGCTTCAATGTACTCAATATTGTGCTCACTGCACCACTCAAGACATGACCTCCTGATCTCTGAGGATGGTTCCTCACCACCCAATAGACTATTTCCTTCAGTTTCAGATATCCCAAACTCATACAAATCTGAATAAGGATCAGCAGAAGAATTTTCAAGTTTAAGAAGTCGTCTTCTGTATTCAGCATGAACTGGATGACCTGGAATGAGATCTACTTTGTTTCCAATGCACAATAGTATTTCAAACTTGTGAATATCAGTGCGAGACACCCAATCTTGAAGTGCAACGAAAGAAGATAGCTGCACATAATCCATCAACAGAAGCATATATTATTGCATCAAAAAGTCAAGCTGGCTCACAAGTGATACCCTTATAGAATCAATGCTGACTCCTAATGGAGATTGAAGCATTTGCAATCAATAAAACAAAGAAACTATGGATAGGAAGAGGCTAACATCATTCGTGTCGAAAACCATCACTAAAGCAGCCAGGCTGTTATAGATTGGGAGGGTCCTGATGGAAAGTCCATCATGAAGGTGAGCCATCCATACAGAAATTTCAGCTGTATAATACTTTGTATCGATAGTCCACCTATTAAAAGAATAAAGGAACAAAAAGTAAGTAAAAATTGAAGCAAACACTTAAGCATTATCAGTGGAATAAACAAGGCAAAGCCAACGCACCCATGGGCAACTACTTGAGATGATGAATCAGAAGCATCGTCAAAATCTACAGACAACAATCCTACGACCAGAACATAGGTTTTAGTTGCTAAAGTAACAATACACCTTTGAGATGTTTAACTTCTTTAGCTATTATATCATAATTTAACAATCAACTATGAAAACATTTCAACTTTATCCAACGATAGCTGTGAATGTAAATCAGAAACTACCCAGAACAGCAATTTCATTGTAATCAAAAGAAAGGAATGCGATTTAGCGCAAAATGATAAAGAATTTCTTCACACTGCCATTGAAAGAAGCTGCCTTTAGATGAATCAAGCTGGAACAATTAGCAAACAATCAAGGGAAAGAAAAAGAAGCGTACGGGAAAGAAGAGTGCGTTTGCCAACGCTGGCGGATCCGATGACGAAGATGCCGGGCCTGTTATCCAAAGCAGTCGGATCCGTTGCTTCCATTTCTCCGCCTATTTGCCTTTTTCAAAATCAGTTCTGAATTTTTCTAAACCCTAGAAATGTTAAACTGCACGATGGATCCTCATTTGGACAGTCGTTCTCGCACCAATCACATTATCACAACGAATAAAAATAGAACATGTGGCATGGACTAAATTAAAAAAAAAAATTTCTTTTTTTTGCAATTGAAAATTAAAATACCGGTTTAATTCTTAACCTAGAATGAGAATCTATGTGTAGCTTGAACCGCACTCTGCTTCTCTCTTGCTGCTCTTTTATTTTGCTAGCGATCATTGCGATTAAGCTCCTTGAAAACTCTCAGCTTTGCCACAAATTTCTCTGTTTTTCCTTCCTTTTTGTATCGAATGTATGAAAGTGAAACAGGAGGTGGACCTTGCGGATTTCATGAAGATGGGTGGGCAGCATGTAGATTTGTGGCATAAGATGAACTTTCCAGTTCACAGAGTTGTAATTGTAGTTTCCTCTTGTTTCAAGCCTCATTAAAATGGTTAGTTTTCGTCTTTTGTGGGGGGACGGGACACAGATTCTTTTTATTTTTCGCTTTCCATCTATTGATTACTTAGATAAATTTCAGTCAATGACTATGTCTTGATACGCTACCTATTTAAAACAATTCTGAAATTCGTTTATATATATATATATATATATATATATATATATATTTATAACAGTATCCAATTCTGAAAATTAGAGAAGAATTGAACACTCTTTTTCTGAACTTCAAGTCATGCCAACTGATTGAAAAATTTAAGCTACTGCTAAATAGCTGAGTGAACAATCAACAAATCCCAAATATTAAAAATTTAGAATCTTTTCTTTAAAAAAATGATAATACTACAAATTTTCTGTGCCAGCTTAATCACATTAACCACTGTTTCTGTTTCTGTAGCTGTTTTCAACTGCAGCTGCAGCATAAGGAGAGGAGGCCTTGGATAACAGAGAATGAAGTCAATCATCTTTGGAAATCACAGTTGCTCCCACAGCAAAGAACTCAGAAATAACTTCCAAAGGCATGCCTTTAGTCTCAGGAACTTCAAGGAAAACAAAAATCCAGGATATGATGCACCAAATGGCAAATACAGAAAACACACCAGACAGTCCAATGGAGTTGAGCATTACAGGAATCAAGTATGTGATTGTGATGTCTCCAATCCAATATGTAAGTGCACATATTGTTATGCACAGTCCTCGTACGGTCGTCGGGAATATTTCTGCACAAATTATATTAGGAATCGCCCCAAATCCCATCACGAAGAAGCTTATGTACAACGTTACACTTGCTGTTGAGATTATTGCATGCACAACTGACCCAACGTTTACAACATTGCTCAGTACCAATGCAAATAGTGACACTATCAGTACTGGTATGGTGTATAGCATTATTGACCTGCAACAAACTAACCATAAATCAATCTTCATAGCCTGTATTTCATTTCAGGAATTGGATGAATTAAATTAGAATATTTACCTTCTGCCTGCTACATCTATCATTCTCATTGCGATTATTATGCACGGAAGCACTGAGAATGCTGTCAGGAGACTTAAGAAGAGAGATGCAGAATCCGTACTCAGACCCATATTTGATAAAAGAACTGCTACACCTGCATGCTCAAGAATCTGAGGGGTGTAGTATAGAACTCCATTTATGCCGGAAACCTGCAGAAACCAAGAGAATTCACACATTCATTTCAGAATGAGAAAACTAACCAACAAATTTTGGAAGAGTCTAATTAAAATTACCTGTTGAAGTAATTGAAGGCCTACACCAACAAACAATGCACGCTTAACTCCAGGTTCGAGAAGATCCGAAATGCCTGGCCCTTTAGCTGGAGTTTCTGATGGTTTAATCCCTGCTGCTTTATCTGGAATCTGACCAAGTACTTCCCTAGTACGAATAGCTGTTTGGCTGACTAGAGCAGAAGCTTGTACAAATTCACCATTTTCAGGATTATCAGCAGCAGCAATCGAAAGAAGTGATCCTCGTGCAGAAGCAGGGATACCTTCCTGTTTCAAATACATCCTTTGCAGCTCAGCCTCCACTTTGCCATCTTTACCTGTCTTTTCAGAATATTTGTATGCAAGTTGCCAACCACCACCAATACCTGTAACGCCATCTTCATCAGCCACATTGAATAGGCTGCTGCTGCGTCTACTTATTATACTGCTGGAATTCATAGGGCGGGAAGAATCCTTATCTGCATGAGAACCTTGCCATGACAACAGGGGGCTTCTTATATTATCATGATCAGAACCCACATTTTCAGACTCTAAAACTGAGTCCTCGTTATCCCTCGGATTCTCTTCATCCCATTGTTCAGTGTTTCTACCCTGATTTCCTAAAATGTTCAACAAGCTTGCTGAGCTAGGAATAACCATACTTCCCATTGTAGGAAGATTCTCATGAACACTTCCAAAGAGAACGACAAGAGGATCCATAAAAGGAACATTTTGATTAGCCATGCTTCCACGGCGAGATAGGATGCCAAGATTACTCTGTCCAGCTACTGGTTTAGCATTCCAAGACATACCCTCTTCAGTTCCATAAAATTTCACTTCACCTTTATCATCGGATTCGCCATCAGCAGGGCCTATGATGTACTCTTCTATACACCCTTCCCGCCCAACGCCAAGACCTTCAACTAGCAAAGCCAACTCTCCTGATAGATTAAACATCAAGAATTATCATATAACATTTGAGCACAAATATGATGCTTAAAATCTATCAAC
Organism: Balakata baccata; assembly: GCA_949630135.1. Lineage (NCBI taxonomy): Eukaryota > Viridiplantae > Streptophyta > Magnoliopsida > Malpighiales > Euphorbiaceae > Balakata > Balakata baccata. The sequence continues at coordinate 21,706 of CATIWF010192316.1, forward strand.
AAATTAAAACCTGAAACATCTCTTCTGCCGCGAAGTCTCTGCAAGGTCTTTTTAGCCTCAAGCATATTTCCTTTACTGACAAGCCAGCGCGGAGATTCAGGCAAGTAAAAAATTGTCAATGCAAGATAAACTATAGAAGGAATTGAAAGAACCCCAAGCATCAGCCTCCATTTTGGTGATTCTGTCAGTGACATACCAAATACCATACAATATGATAGAAACATGCCACCCGAACCCATGAATTGTGGAAATGTATTTAATTGTCCCCGAATATCTGCGGGTGCTGTTTCAGATATATAAACGGGAACCAAAGTAACAGCAATACCACTCCCAAACCCATCTAACAGCCTTCCTAAGAGAAGAACATAAACACTTGGTGACCATAGCATCACTATACCACTAACAAAATACATAACTGCAGAAATTATCAGCATTGGACGCCTTCCAATTACATCTGATACAGGTCCTGTAAATGTTGTAATAATCGTTGCTCCTATAAGTGTCATGGCTGCTATTAGCCCTTCCATGGTTGGTTCAGTCTGCAGATGGAACTCCCTCTTGATGTAAAGAAGGGATCCTGAAATTTTAAGGCGAACTCACAAGTTTCATTTCACACATTTATAATTCTATAGTCTTAGGGGAAAAAAAGGATCAAGAATCTCATATAAACCATGAATTGAGAGAAAAAGAAAAACAATCATACCCATTTCAGAATTTCTTAAAAAGGGATATGGGTCAGTGCTTCAATCACTAAGCTCTACTAGCACAATGGCAGAATCACACGAATAGAATAATTACCTGCAATGGTTGCATTATCCCATCCCTGTAACATATTCCCAACTGCAGCAGCAAGTGCTGCAAAAACAGCTCCCCTCATCCTGTAAAAGAAACCCTTTTTTGGCTCCCTCGAAGAGAATTTATGTTACAAGAATATATAGAAGTGTTGATGGGTATGGTACAGAAGTTGTGTTATCAGCAATGGCATCAAAGGAAAAAAGAAAAATTTAATGCATTTTTAACTATTAACAACAAAAACCCATGAAAGAGGAATATCTGATCAGAATACTATATTTGAGGGATTAAAATAGCAAGTGAAGCAAAAGCAGTGAATTTTTGAGATTTGGTATTGAAGAAACGGAAAAACTGAATATGCGGACAGTGAAGTTTAGTATGGCAATGCCAAATAGGAGACAGCAGTGATCAATATTATCGTATTACCCGTTCCAATTCTAAACCAAATTCCATATATGGCCGACTAACGTGCATAGATCATCTCCTTTTTTACTATCCGATTCAATATTTTTCCAATCTTATCATTAATAATATGTTATGTCACATTAAAGTAATTAAGAAAATTGTCGTCAGATTATATGGAGGTTAAGTTGTGTAGATAAGAAAAATACTTTAAAGTGATTATTGATTGAGCAATGAGTAGGCTCTGCCTAGATCCTTACTTCATGGCTAGTTGGCAAAGCTCTTCCACTTGCTGTGTTTTGCTCCTCTATTTTCTCCTCCATATATATATATATATATATATATATATATGAAGTTAGACCTTGATTTACTTTTAACCATAACCATGCAATATTTCCTTTTAATCTGTTCCTTTTTTTTTCCCCTTTGAAAGGATATATTCCTTAATTTTTTGTTACGCTTCTTACATATATAATAAAATTTTAATTGCGAATAAAAATGAACATGTCTGAACTGAAAAAAGCCTGAATCTTTATTTCTTTTTAATTGAAGCTCTTGTTTGAGTGATTGATGATTATGATATCATTTTATATATTACAACTCTATTTTCCTTCGCTTCAGCCAAACAAATATCAGCATAGTTATCACCACTACTGTTGATATTAGACTTGGATCGGTTGAACCAAAAGGAGAATCGAAATCAGCTTTTTGTCTGATTTGATTGTGATCTAGTTTAGCGAAAAAAGAAATTATTACATCATATCACATTTTTCTTGAAAAGAAATACATCAACCCAGAAATTATGTCGTTTTAGGTTTTACTCATAAAATACCAAAACAACAAAGCTACAAAAATGTATACACAATAACTCAACTAGACTGCCCATAACATGTGCCCCAGTGGCATAAGGAATTTAATCTCTCACAAATGGTTTCAGATTCAATACCCCCTTAGAACCAACCTAAAAAAAAAACCTCAACTATTATTGAATCAAATACTGGTATAGTAACAGTAGTCATATATAATTGTCTAATGTCAATTGTCAAGTAGCTTTGAAATTTTACTACAGAATATTAAAAGTTGTAATATTGCAATGTGGAAATTTGGGTTAATAATAAACAAATATGTTATTTGCCCAACACTTTTTGTCCCAAATTGCATAAAATATTTATACTATATTCATCCATTTACTTGTTTTATTCAACTTGCATTAAAAGTATAGATATTTTATATAAGTTGGGACAAAAAAGCATTGGACATGTAACATTTTTCAATATTAAAAGCACAGACAATAGGAAATTCAAAATTGTGTAGTGAGGACTGGGGGACTCGAATAAAAAGGAAAAATTCACGAGTCTGAACTCAAGCAAGATCAGGTCGGCCTTCTTATGTGTTCAACTAGTTGGTGGAGAGAAGGACTAAAGTACAAAAAAAGTTTATGCCTTTTTGCCGGATTATCCTAGAAATCGGGAAGATCAGGGCTTAATATGGATCACATATTGCTGAAAAGAATGGCTCTATGAGTGTATAGTATGAGAAAAGAAGATGATTATGCTAATGGGTACTCTTTTGATAAAAGGAAGCAATTGAGCTGTTGAAATGAAGAAGAAACCAACGGCAGTTGAACCCTTGAGAATAAAAAGATGAGTACACACCCTCGGCAGGATATTATGTTCTTTGCGCTGCTTGTAGAATGCTCAGTGCAGGCAGGTTGTCTTTTTTTTCTGTTCATCACTTTGTGGGTTATTTCTTATAAACATAATACCGCATTCGTGAAAAGTTCTGGTAATTAAGCCAGTTGAAATTTTGGCAAAGCTTAATCAAATGGCTGGATTTGCCCCTGATGAAGAGATCATTGAACTTTATGAGGTTTGTCTTGTCAAAGTTGTCATCAGATATAAATATATAATAAAATTGGTCTCTAAAAACTCTAAAGAAAAAATCCAGTTAATCCATCTATTGCATTACCACAATTGAATGCAACCCCGCAGAATCAAATAAAAGTGAATACAAATTTGCACACATCAACAGAATCAAAAGTTATCTTCAAAAGTTATCTTTTCACACCCTTAATTGTTTAAAACTACCAATATTCATTCTTTTTGAATATTGGTAGTTAGCAAGAACTTTCATTTGTATTAGTTATCCTATTATAATACCGATATAAATGATTCAATTCCAAAGTTTTAAGGTTACAACACGCTTTATCCAGAGACATACTTGAAGAATATTGATGACTGACTTCAGCTCTTTATAAGACACAAACCAAGAAAACAACATTAACAACTTAAACATAGCTATCAATCAATGACTTCCTCATCTCATCGACTATGGCACTAGGCTGAGCTTCCCTTAACTTGAAAACACTCTCAATGACAGAGAGTTCGGTTGCTGTGGTATCTGAACCACAGAACGCAGTCCAGTCATTCACAGTCATGCCAGCAGCTATCACTTCACTACCACGGTTAACAGTCCCAGCTACCAAAGGCACCTGAAGGAGGGTTGAAAGTTCATCCAAGTCTTCTATAGATGTATGAGGATGAACCTGCTCCAGCATTAGAGATTGAAGTGAGATAATGATAAGCATAATCAGTAATTTGACAATATCTGTGAAAAACATCATCTGCTAACTGCTAAGGAAAGCAAACTTGTTCTTACCAAGCCACCTTTGTTGGAGAAGGTACAGTAGCTTCCCACAAGAATATTACCAGCAATAGTCTGCCTAAAAACCTCAACACCAAGAACATCTGCGATCATTTCCTCGGTTTCCTGTAAATAATGCCACGGCGAATGTATTAGCATGCAGAACATATATAGTAGTAACATAAAATTTATCATTCTTTTGGTAAAGCAGGATAAAATTTGCAACCATTGGATAAACCACTATGCTAAAATATATAATAGTAACCTCTGTGTGGATAAACAATTTATCAAAGAGAAAATTTGCAATCATTGGATAAACCACTATTATGCTAAAATACTTTCCGAGAGTAAAAGCAGGAGAAAAACTTAATGAAGCGAAATGGTTCAGTGACAGACATGCAACCGCATAAAGAAATCAAACAGAAATAAATAGGGAGGAAACTAAGACCATACTTTGTCAAGATCCGTGTGTGTTAGAGCAACGTGGTCGTTGCAGGCTATACAATTTCCCAAGGCAGATAGTCTCTCTTCAATTCGCTGAACAACGACACTATCAGGTAGGCTGTTTCTCAAGTGTTGAAGTTCTAAAATGGCAAGGAATATCAGTTAAGAAAATAATACTAGATGGTCAAATATAATGTCAAATTTATTGTAATTAGTAGTAAGGAATTCATAATTAATAATTTAAGAGCACTGCCTTAAGTTCATGACCCTAGAACAAAGACAATGCTGAAGTAATATGTCTTTTAGATGGAAATAAGCTAAATACTCAGCAACAGAAATTTCGTATATAATTTGAAATTTCTTAAAAAAAATTCCAGACTTTGAACTCTTCCAAATCACTCAAAACAATCCACAAGACAGAAAGACCAATCATGCAATAAGATGACATTTCCGACTACATGTTCTGAGTTACCATAAAACAAGGAATTGTGAAAGAATTTCACCACATTCATCTGATAAATACTAAATTTAGTTGGCAATTATTTAAGGTAAAACAGATAATGACAACCATAGGATCAATAACACAATGATATCAGTAAACAAGCACTTTCAACCTCTGTTCATTGATGAATCATCAGTACCATAATCAATATGCCATACAGAAAATGCAATTGTCAATTATCTATCATGTGAAACTGGAATCTTTAGTTCACTGGCAGTCAGACATGCACATAGCAATACACTGGTCTGCCACAACATTTCAGAGCAAGGGCTGGAACTTAAAATTTATAACAAATATTTTCACTATATGAAATTCAGGTAAAAGTTTCAATCATGAAAAAGCTCACCTTGATCAGTGGTGTTGTGGGGCAAGAGAAGCCCATTTTTGTTTCCTGCATTGGCAGAGCAAAGGAATGTCACAAATTACAGCTTCTCGATAGAAAAACAAAACTGGAAGTGATTGCAAATCAAACAAGAAGAGAAACAAAACGAAACGAAAACAATACCAGCACAAAGACGACCAACAATTCTAGTGCCAGCAATAGAAGTTTTGACCACTGGGATAACGTCTGCTAACTCAGCCTCAAATGCACTGAAAAAAAAATAAATAAATAATAATAATAATAATACTTGATACATAAATTAATTAATTAATTAATTAATAATCACGAAACTTCCTAGAAAGAAATTGAATCCCTGATTATAATTATAAATGGAAAACCCAATAAAAAAGAAACCTGTAAAAGCTTTCAGAGCCTCCAATGGCAACCAAGCAGTAAGCGTTTGTGAGCTTAGAAAATACTCCAACCTCACATGAGTTCTCAAACATAAGCCCTATGCATAATTAATACATAACAGTCAAACCCATATATGATTCTGTGCACCTCTCCACGCAACACAAAGAGTAAAGAAATAAACTTCATAGCAAAACCAAAAATGGAACTTACTTGTCGCCATCAGAACTTTTTTAAGGACAAATCCCAAAAATTAATAAAACAAAGGCGTATCTGCAGAATGCGAAAGCATAATCGAATAAAAATTCAACAAAAACTCTATGCAATAACGTTCAACAATCATATAAATACCTGTTTTTGATCGTGGAGGTAAAAGGAGATAGGAGGAGAGCTATTCAGATTGTAATAACAATTTACAGAGAAAATATAGCCAATTTTATTAGGGTTTTGCAGTGAGCAAGGAAGAGCCTCATTGATATTTTATTTTCTGACCATTGATTTTCCAAATATACCCTCGGTTTAATCCTATTTCTAATTCAACTAAGCCACTAAATTATTTGTATTGTTTATCTATTCTAGTAGGAATTAAGGTGTTAAGATGATTATAGCCTCGTAAAAATAAAATGATTAATTTGAAGCAATTATTTTGATTTTAATTTTGATTTGATAAAAATTATAATTGGATGAATAATCAATATTTTGGTATAAAGTGTTGAATAAATTATTATATTATACTAGTACGTTATTCTAGCGTTGTGTCGGATATTTTCATAAGACATATTTTGTTCTCTCTTAATGAATAATAAATGAAATCTAAACAAAAAAAAATAAATTAGTTAATAGATAGAATAATTATTGAAAAAAATTAATAGATATGTAATTGGTGAAAAATAGTTAATTGGGTATTAGAACTGAAAAAAAAAATTTATTTTATAAATTAGATTGAAAATGACAAATTTTTAATAAGCTAATTAATAAATATTAGAAACTTGAGAATTAAAAAATATTTTCAAAATCAATTTAATGAAATTTAAGCGCTACATGGCACACGGATCCACGTTTAGATTAAATTTTTATTAATTAATCTAGGGTTTGCAAAAGATCAAATAACTCTACAGAAAAATAATAGAAAAAAAATTAAGTTTTTATAAAAAAATTTACTAATTTAGGTAAAACTAAAATAATTTTTCATGAGTCATTATAGTTTGACAAAAAAAATATTTTTCACTTAATTTCAATTGATTTAGCATATTGTATAAGTTTCATTTAAAATTATTACTCTAGTCTATGAAAATATATTTCTCTTTTAATGTATTAATAGGTTTCAATTTTAAATATTAAATTTATTACTTTTTAACAATTAAATAAACTAATAGTCACATCATAATTTATTTTATATAATAGTATTTTCAATTTTACCATAAAATATGATAATATAACTTTTCAATTATGTTATACTTTTTTATATAATTAAAATAACAAAAAATTATTAATTTTATAGATTTTTTATTTTAATTTATTTAAGTATTCTTTTATCATTCTCAACTATTAATTTAAAAAAAAGTATATAATTTAAATTTTTCATATAAATCTAATTAAGTGTATTATTATTCAAAACTTGTACCAAAAAGTGTATTATTATTATTTATTATTATTACTATTAAGTTAATTTCTTACTTAACATTAAGTAACCGAATAAAAATAAAATTAGCATTTAGATAGTTTATTTATTAAAAACCAACACAACCCAAAAAACTTATTTAAGATAAATTGGTTAAATATTAGTTTGGGCAGAATAATATATTAGTAAATAAATTAGTTAATGTTGGTTTACTCTAAATTTTCGAGAGCTCAACATTTTTTATGAAAAAATATGAATTCTCTTATTTATAATATTTATTACTAAGAAAATTGGAATATAACTTTTTTATTAAAAAGAGTAACATTTTTAAACATCCTTTTTTACTTTTTAGTTTTTTAATTTAAATTTTTTAGCTTTTTTCTTTTATTCATAATCTATTTTATTATATTCTTTCTTTATATAATTATACTAATTACAATATATAGATGGAGTTAGAAAGATATTGATCTGAATAAAAAATGGATTAAATTTATAAAAAAATTATCGTAATTTATATTAATTTTCGACATAAAAAAATATTTATATCTAATATATTTAAAATTAATTTTTTAATATATTTCGTAATTTGAAAGTCTAATTTCAGTTAGATAAGAGATTATAAATATTCAAATTCTTAAATTAAATTAAATATAAATTAAAAATGGGTTTAATTATTATATTAATATTATTATATCAACTAAATATATTATTACTTAAATATAATATAATATTAAATATATAATATTAATTAAATAAATATATTAATATTAAATAAATATAGAAATATAATTAAATAAAGAAAATTTTACAAAAATGGAAAATAATAGATAAACATTTACAAAATTATCGCCCTTCAAAGTTTTTTTCAAAAATATAACATACACAATTTTTTTCAAAAATACTAAAAATTAAAGTTTACGTAAAATTAATGAAAATTGAAATTACAAAGGTTTTATTAAAGATTTACTTAAAGTTTATTCAAGTTATACCTAGGATTTATCCAATATTTACCAAAAAAAATTAATGGAAGTTAAAATGACATAAAATTTATTCAATATTTATCAAGATTTACCAAATAATTACTCAAAATTGGCCTAAGATTTATCTAAAGTTTACTACAAAATTAATGAAAATTGAATTTATAAAAAGTTTATCAAAAATTTACTCAATATTTACTTAAGTTATATCAAACATTTACAAGAAAATTAATAAAAGTTAAAATTACACAAGATTTATCAAATAGTTACTTAAGGTTTACTCAAATTATACACAATATTTACAAGAAAATTAATGACAGTTGAAGTTACATAAAATTTACTCAAGATTTACCAAGGTTTATCCAAAAATTACCCAATGTTTACTCAAAATTTATCCAAAATTTACTTAAAGTTTACCCAATATTTACCCAATATTTACCAAAAAAATTAATGAAAATTAAAATTACAAAAGGTTTATCCAAAACTTATCACAAGGTTTACCCGATGTTCACTTAAAATATACTACAAAATTAATAAAAGTTGAAGTTACATAAGGTTTATCCAAAATTTGTCCAATATTTATCTAAAATTTACCTGAAATTTACCTAATATTTATCATAAAATTAATAAAAATTGAAGTTATAAAAGGTTAATTAAAGATTTATATAAGATTTATTCAAGAAAAATTATCAAAATTGAAGTTATGTAAGGTTTATCTAAAATTTATCTAATATTCACCCATTGTTTATCCAAAATTTACCCAAAATTTATTAAAGTAAACAACTTTAATTAAATTAATTAAATACTAGTTTACATATTTTTTTTATAATCAAGGTTTATCCAATGTTTACTTTGGTAATTACATTAATTAAATTTAATTTTACATATTTTTTGCTAATTAAGTTAATTAAGCAATGATTAAAAATAAGTAAATGTATGCATAAAGATTAATAGCAGTCATGTAAGTTAATAAAATTATTAATCTAAAAAATGATCATTTATTGTCTTAATTAAATGAAAAATATATTAAATACACAATAAAATCTAATATTTGAAAACAAAAAGGAAAAATTGGTAAAAATAAAAATGCAAAAAACAGGATTAAAAACACAGAATTTTTGCCTGTATAATTGAAAAAAAAAAATTCACTTTCGGTGGAATGTGTAAATTTCCCTTAAATAAATAGCTCATTGTATAGGCGCAACATACTTTTGGTATGCATGTCCAACAGTGAGCCTAGCCCACAGCCCATTCCCTCTTTTTTTTTTTAGCTCTAATGGAGTCAAAACGACGTCGTTCAGAACGACGTCGTTCAGAACGACATCGTTTCAAGCAAGAGGCTCCCAAAAAATTAATATGTTACACCAAAACGGTATTATTTTAGTAAGTAGTAAAACTACGTCGTTTTGGTTAAAAGAAATGCCAGAAAAAGAAAGGGCAAAATCAGAAAAATACTGTAGTAGCTACAATGCCTCCCATCTTGCCTATTATATATAGTAATTGATTTGAAATGGAAGTATAACCCATCAATTGTGTGAGCCTAAAACGTAAATTGGAGCATCGTTGATGGTGTGAGTGATGAGTACATTCCATGAAGAAGGTGACCTTGTATATTCTTCTTTTTGCGGAAATTGTAAAGAAAATATATAGAGTCCGTCATGTTATGATTAATGGCTTGGTTGTATGTATATATTTTGAAGAAATGCAAATGGAAGAAGGGGCTAATTAATGGCAGAATTCGAATGAGCTATGAGTAAGTAACTGAGAGTGGAAGCATGCAAATCCTAGCCAGGAAAATGGCCATTTCTTGGTGCTGTTTTTTCATATTGTGCTGAGTTCTTACTGATTCATGACTTGTGCCCGCATCATCTATCTATTAATCTCGAATTTTCATATTGTGCTGAGGTATTCTCAAATCTATATATCAATTTATTCAAATTACTTAATCATTAATTTTGTTTTCTTTGCAAGCTAAGCTCACTTTTTTGTAAAATAAAAGAAAAAAAGGACAAATCTTATTGCAGCTCTAAACAAACAAAACACTTACCTCTTAATTATCATTCTCATACTTTGACCGTACATCGATCATTAATCATGGCCGGAGTATCAAATTTACTACTATCAATCATCAAGAAGATATAATAATAATAATAATGTAATATTCGGTAAATAATAATATAATAATAATAAAGTAAATAAAATTGTAGATCAAATTATTTGACAAATACATTTTTAGCACTAGCACACATTAATGTTTTCCAACTTCAATTTTTGTAATACTAATATTATCCTACTTTAAATCATGCCACAGAAAATACTTTCTTTATATACCTATTTTTATAAATTTACAAATTATATTTGATTATTAGACGTCACATTAATTATTATCTACATAGAGTACATTTTATGATTAATTAAATTTCACGTTATCACTTATATGAAATGCAAATTTTTTTAAAAAAAAATAATTGTACACAAATTGATTTTTTTTTTTTAGAATTGTGCCTAGATGATTTCTTTTTTTTTTTTTGGTTTTAAACATATTATCGTATGATTATTACAGTATTACTCTATCAAAAATTCAAAATTATTGAAGCACAAAAATATATCAATGTAAGCATAATTCTTTAAAAACTTATGTACGATATATAAGTTATGACGTGACACCTTGTCATCTAGTGTATTCTATAAACATTGATATTGCCTGCCTTGTTATCAAGATAACATGTAAACTTATAATAATATAAAAAAGTGAATATAATTTGGGCCGCAATCCAACCGAATCGAAAATTTTGAACTTGATTCGTTTACATCTATTACATATTCAAATTTCAATATTTGAGTTCGAACTTAACTTGTTTCAAAACTAGTAAGTTCGCGAGTAGATAGAATTTGACTAATAAATAGCTTGTTTATTATATTTAATGGGCTTAACTCCATTTCGGTTCGTTAACTAATATTGATAAAAACTTGAATTCAAGCTCAGCTAAATAACAAAATATAATAGAAATGAGTTTTAAACGAACATGTTTGCTAGATTTTAAATGAATACGTTCACCAGCTTCTAAATAAATATGTTCACGAGTTTTTAAACGAATATTTTCGTGAGCTAGTGAACACATTTACAAATTCTTAAAGGAATGCATTCACAAACTAACAAACCAAACAGTATTAAATTCGCACACGATAAGGTTTTCGAATTTAATTTTGAGTTCGAATTTGACTTGTTAATATTAACAAACGATCTCGAATGAGTTTTTTTTGAATTAAAATCCGAATAGCATTAATTTATAGCCCTAAATATAATTTATATTAAATTAAAATTGAAAAAATATTAGTATTATAAATTAAAATTGGAGAGGTATATAGTGATAAAATTGAGGGTTTACCCACTATTCGACAGATCACATGCAAATGTTACCAGCTAAAATATAAGAAGAAGCACGTGAGGTCATATAATTATCAACAACACCTTTACTTGTTTTTGTAATTTATTTTATCATCATAATTGCCACAACTACAAATGTTTCTCAAAAAAAAAAAAAATGATATTTTTTTCCGAATTTTCTTGTCAGGCTTTAGTGTATAAGGGATCAATCAACTTAAGTAATAAATTACAAATATTATTATTTTTAGAAAATATTAATATTTATTTTAATATAATTTAATATAATATATTAGTACTTCTAAGATTTACAAAATATACGATTTGATTCTTATAATTTAGCGTAATAAATTAATACCCTCTTGAAATTTGAAAATTATACTATTTATCTCATAAAATTTCTACATATTACAATGGTATTACTATAAGTTTAATTTATTAAACTACTATTCCTAAGCAATTACTATTATATTGCATTTTTTTTAAATTTTAAAGTGTTAATATATTATATCAAATTACAAATATGAAAAATATACCCGAATGTGTATTATGCTAATTTCCCCTTATTTAGATTAACACTTCCAATATGTTATGAATAAATATATTAGTATTTGAAATGAAAACCGGATTATTGGGGTAGGTTGATGAGCTGTAAAGGATGGAGACAGAGACACGTGGGACGGAGAAAAAGGTCTGGAGTGGACATTTGTTTATTAGTGGAAATTGGAAAAATATGTAAAATAATTATAAAATATTTATTATCTCTATTTTATATATAATTTTTAATAATAGAAAAATTAATAATTTTTATATAAGTTATAATATTATAAAGTAATATTAAATTTGAGATAATTATGAACTCATTATTTATTATGAATAAAATGTTATAAAATAATATGAAATCTGAAATAAATATACATTCATATAATTCACTATGAATAAAATATCATAATAATATATAATTCACTATAAATAAAAAAAATTATTATTATGAATGTTAATAAAAAAAATTATATAATTAAATTTATTTTTTAAGTGGGGGCAATATATATATAGAAAAATTTTCTTGGGACTAAAAAAGATATTTGTAAATATTTTTGGCATAACCCCATGCTAATTCCATTCCTGTTTTTATCTGATCTACGTCAAAAGTAGATCGCCTGATTCAAGTTATCCATATTAAAAATTCAATTTGTAATGAATGTGGTTTTTATTTGCAGCCAATTATTACCTCTTGGTGCCCTAATTATTTCTAATGTCATGTTTAATAATACTATAAAAGGTCAAAGAATAATGTATATGAGAGGGAGAGATCGAGAAAGTTGCAAAAAGTTACTAGGATTTTTTTTTGGTGTCCTTCCTTCGTAATATTTCATAAATTTTCTTCTTTTATTTGGAATTTTGGCGGCTCACTAGTCAAACACTTATTTGATACAATCATCATAGTTACATGATCATAATGGACCACATCATCAGCAGACAGTACCGACGATTCTTTACCATGTTCGTATAAAACTGAGATCTAGAAAACTTACTGCACCTCAATGCAAAATGTCAAATAACATTAATGCCAATAGGTCCCTTTTTCAAGTATTTGTTTGGTCATATATGCTCATTGATAAAACTTCAGGACATTTTCAAACTAGTAACTGCTATCGCTTTAATCCTATAATACCAGGATTTCTCAAGTATCTTGATTACCCCATGTTCAAACTAATAAAACAAACACACATTCTTGCGATACATTTGATTGAACGCATAACACAACATCACAAATTTGCAGATGATTGGAAAAAAAAAAAACCATCTTCCAGTTTAGCAATTCAATTTCAGCAAACCCATTCATGCAAGTTCTTATGTCAAAAGATGTGAAATCCAATGGAATTAATAAATAAACAATAACAATCCCCTATTCTAAAAGGAATATTGGATACGAGTTGGGGATAAGCCAATTAAATAGTAAGTAAACCAAAACCAAAAAGACGATGGAAAAAGCCTGCTTCATCTTCTCACTCTTTTTTTCAATTATTGAAGATTCTAGAATGAAAATTACCACATAACAGTCAAAATTATAATTTTCAGCAGAAAAAGCAAGGTCATAGATTAGCGGCTGGCAAAGCACAACAAATGAAAATTTGATCATAATGCCAAATGAGTCATCTAATGTCATTGCTTACATCAGTGCTATATTACACAAGTTCATTTGAATGGCCATGTGCTTAAGAAAGTCACCTGTTTATGTGAAAAAAATTGACAAAATACATTGAAAAAAAATATAACCCCAAAACATTGCTTTCATACACAAGTCACAACAGATTCTACATTATATTGAATCAGACGTCTCCTCAAATGAAAGAGATTCTATTGAAGTGGTGAAAACAGTAAAGTCAAATACAACAATGAAGGACACATAACAGTATTCTTCCCCTACCTGCCGGCTGAATTATACAACTCATTACAGTTCAAGAACAAGAGATACAAGTGGAGTAAAATTGAACCCATTATATATAGAGGGAAAAAAATAAGGAAGAAAAAAAATATATATAAATCTACAATTTGATGAGCAAGGGTAAGAGCCATGTGTTACAAACTGGGTCCACTATTTCTGCATAAACTTCATTAGCCAAAATTCCTGTAACATAAAATAAATATATAAATAAATAAATAAACAGAAGAAAACAAAAGCACATGAGTGATGAGTCTCTGGTTCCATAGCTTCATCAAAATCTGCCTTAGTTGCATCTACCACTTACTTCAATTATGCTGACCAACACCACCCCAACCCCCAAGGTCCCCACCCTTTCCTAACATGCCAGCCTAACCCTTGTCCAAAAGAGACGGGACTTCCCAAGATAGCTCATCAGTCATGTAAAAAAGACCTTAAACAAAATCTAGTCCATTTACAGGATTACATTATTCAAATTATATCAATAAATTGTGCAAAATGAAGATTTTCCAGCAACTTACCCCACAACCAGGTCATGTCACAAATCCTGCTACAGTTGCTGCGTCTCAAGCTTTCACATAGTCCATGCCATTGCGTTTCCTTTTGTTTGGCTTTGAAAAGAAGCAGATCTGAGCCCAACTCTTTTTCTGCTTTATAGGCTGTGTTTTGACTTTTCTTTTCTCAACAAGTTCAGCCATGTACTGAACAACAGCCTGAAGAAACCAAGAAATCAAAATATAGAAGGGAAAAGAAAAAGAAGAAACGGGAACAAAAGATTGGATTAAATTGTATGCAGAAGACTAGGAAGACTTTACCTGAGCACCTTTTTCAGCTACATGTCTTGGTGGCACTTCCAAAGGATTTTCTTCTACTCGTAGGACACGTAGCCGTGTAAGCATCCTGAAAGAGTCTGGAAGGACTCGTATCTGATTATTGCTGATATCCAGTTCTTCAACATTCTCAAGGTTCCCAATGGACCTTGGTAGGGATTGCAAATCAGCAAAATTGTTTCCTATATTCATCTTAACAAGCGAAGTAGCAAAACATAAGCTCTCTGGCACTGACTCGAGCTCATTAAAACTCACATCAAGCTCCTTCAGGTTTAACAGAGATGACATTGTTGTAGGTAGCAGCTTGATGTTATTATAACGTACAGACAGTACCTCAAGGGTTTCTATCTTTCCTATAGCTTCTGGAAGTGCCTTAAGCCTGTTGTAATCTGCATGAAGCTCCCTTAGCGAAGAACACCGGCCAATGGAATGTGGAATTTCTTCAATGTCATTGGTCTCAACACTTAATTTCTTCAGACTAATGAGCGAACCAATAGAGTCTGGGAGGGCAGAGAGCCTATTTGAGCTCAGATCAAGCTCCTGAAGGCGTACCAATCTGTTAATTGTCACAGGCAGAGATGATAAATTGTTAGCCCTCAGGTCCAAGGACACTAGATTAAGAAGATCTCCAATAGATTCCGGGAGTTCAGCAATTCTGTTAGAATGCAAATCCAACTTTGTCAATGAAGAAAGGCCTCCGATAGTGGCTGGCAGGGCCACAATCCTGTTTTCAGACAAGTCTAGGGAAACCAAATTTGACAACTTGCCTATTGAGTCAGGCAGCCATTCAATCTGATCTATCAACTTGTTTTGGAGTTTTAGATCTCGAGTGCCTTTCTTTGCAGACACTTCAATCAAACTAGCAAGCTTTATCAGACTCAACTTCTCACCATCATGACCTACAAAATTGGTAGCAAGGAATCAACGTTAGACTGAAACTGCAGTACTACATCAATAACATAGTCTGCATAATGAAATAATTAACAGTAAAAAAATATTTAGATGAGATGCATACATATGGGAAAGCCGAAGAAGAGTCCAATAAAGGGAAGAAATGAGGCTCACCTGAAGTCGTTACAGTAGTTTTTAGAGTGGAATCCACAATCTGGGGTGTAGATGAAATGCCAACTCCAATCCCAATTCCATCAGAGTAAATTGACGACTTAGACTTCTTCACATAGCTATCATCTCTAGTAAACAATTCAGTAGACTTGATAGGATGTTGCTCAGAATAATACATGCTTGAAGAAACAGTAACAGGTGGTTTATTGACCTTCGAGAAGCCCCCGCTGGAAATTGTAGAATCGGAACCATTAGCATAATTGGAGAAAGAAGAGGAGGAGGAAGTAGCAGTAGCTGTAGAAGAGGAAGAAGGTAGGCATTTAGAAGCTCTCTGGATAAATTCGTCAAACAAAGAATGAACGTTTTCAAGATCGAGCAATTTCAAGGCCTCCCTCTTCTGTTCCTTTCCTTGAAAATAAACAAAACTCTTCTGCATCTCCTGCAAGATACTGAAAAGCTCTTCTGGTACAGCGGGGCTCTTGGTTTGCCTGGAAATGGCTTCAATTCTGGCCTGGTCTTCTTTATCAACATTTAAAATTAATGCCCTGGCAGCTTCAACCTCATCAATTCCGGGTCTGGCCAGTAACGATCTATGAATTCTCATGATCTCTTCAACCGCCTCATCTACAGATCTCACACACGACGCCGTATCCATTTCTTTCTATTCAAATTCCTAAATCAAATCTCAAAGAAAGAACCAGATATTACACATAAATATCAGAAAATCTAAATTTCTTTGTTTGTGAATACAATTCATCCAATGGAAAAAAGACTAAGCCTACCTAACCTAACTATACAAAAATTTACAAAAAGAAAAAAGGTTGAGAATTCGCTTCTATAAGTTTCTAGAAAGAAGAGGATCAGGCGTATCTCCACTAGCCAACAATTATCACACAAGGACGATATAAAAAAGAGAAATAGGGGAGAGTTTAGCTGCATAGTACAAATTAAAAGCAAACAAAAAATAAAAACAGCAAATTCAGTGATTAAGATGTAAAACTGACGAACCTTGGCTGCTTGAGATCGATGAATTGGCAGGAATCAGAATCGGCAGTATAAACTGGAAAATTGAAAGATGAACAGCAAATTACAAATTAGAACAAATAAAAACAGCAAATTCAGTGATTAAGATGTAAAATTAAAGAACCTTGGGTTTTTGTGTCGCGGAATCGGTAGGCAATGTGAACTGGAAAATTGAAAGAGGAAGTGCATAATACGAATTAAAACACGCTATGAACAGCAAACTCAGTTATTAAGATGTAAGAAATTTAACCAACCTTGGGTTTTGGCGTATATGAATATGTAGGAATGTAAACTGGAAAACTGAAATGAAAAAAAAAAAAAAAAGGGAGTAAAAAATGGTTAGTTGATGATGTTATTAAGAGGAGATGGTAGGAGAGCAGGGGGTTCTCCTGAAATCCAGAGTCTCCAGCGTCGCCTTCTCTGAAATCCAGCTATTTCCATACTATTCCTCTCTGTCGTTCTCTCTCTCTCTCTCTCAGCTTCTCTTCTGCTCTTTCTTTATCGTTCTCCTTCTCTTCTTCTTTCCTTGGCGGTTTCTGATTTATATATATATATATTTTTTTTTTTTCTTTTTAAAGAAAATTCGTTTTCGAAATTTAGAAATTTAACAGTGAAATTGATTTTTTTTTCTTTTTAATTTTTGGTTGACCTATTAATAGCGTCGGCTAATTATTCGTATTCAATTTAAAACTTTAGAAATTTATATTTGAATTAAAAATCATATGATTTTCTTATGGTTAATGTTTCACAGCATATACTAGTTACGTGGTTTTTTACCCGTGAATCCCATTTTCGATTGGTTTTTTTCCAAAAAAAAAAAAAATAAATATACAATGAAATGTAAATTTATTTATTTTTTATACTAAGATGGAGTGTATTCCAGGTATATTCAATTAGGATTTTAAAAGATATTTACATATTTTTTTAAGTCAATGGCTTTTGTGAAGTTCATAAATTTTTAATGACTTTTCCCGAACTTATAAATTTGTCAATGATTTTCATAAAATTTATAAAAAAATTTGTTAAAATCTAATGAAAAAGTAAAAAATTTTTGTAAAAATTTTGTATATATAGAATTATATAAAATGTCTTTAATAGTATAATATTTATTAAAAGTTAATGACTTTTTGAATATCGCATTACCTTTATAGAATTTTTATAAATTATAATTGACATACTTTTTTTAAGTATTTAAAAATCTCAATTGAATACCACTTTATTTTTATTTACTAGTTTTAAGTCTTTAAAAATTCTAATTGAATACCTCCTGACTTTTATACATTCTTTATAAATCATAGTTGAATACCACTAGGATTTTAAAAGATTTTAATATATTTAAAAGTTAGATGATACTCAATTAGAATTTATAAAGATCTATAAAAGTCACGAAATATTCAATTAGAATTTTTAAAAACTTAAAAAGTCTATAAAAATAAAGTGGCATTCAACTGTAATTTTTAAACACTTAAAAAATTTATAAAAATAAAATGTTATTCAAAAAATCACTAACTTTAATAAACATCATATTTTTAAAATTTTTTTATGTAATTCTATAAATACAATATCCTTGATCTCAACATATTTTTTCATGAAATATATGAAAATTATTGATAAATTTATAAATTCTACAAAAGCTATTGATTTAAAAAAATTTATAAATATCTTTTAAAATCCTAATTAAATACACTTTTTATTTTAACCTCCGTTGTATTAATTATTCATTAATAAGTTTTTATTTTTCAAGTGACAGAAAATAATTTAAAATAATTAATTTATAAAAGTATAATGTTGTCAATAAATAATAAAAATGTTTAAACAAACTATAGATCTTAAAGAAATATAACAGATTTAATTTTATTGAACAAAAAATTAGCAAAAGGAACACAATTTCATTAAAAAAGTGTAAAAAGAATTCAATAAAATTGTTTATTCAATTCTTGAAATTTTAGATTACTAATAAAAAATAAATTTATTTTTTTAATTTTATCTATATTTTGATTTTGAGATAAATTTTTTCTATTAATTATATTTAGTTTTTAAAAGAAAATAATATAGTTATTTTATATTTTTAATTTCTGTAAAAAAAATATTAAACTATAAATAGAACAGAATTGTAAAAATTGTGAAAAAAAATTGCAAAAAAAAAGGGTGAAAATAATAGTAATATTTTAAGTATTTTTCGATACATTATGCATAGTCAATTACATAATAATACGGATGAATATTTTTTTTTTATTAGCTTTTTAAAAAGAATTCGATATTGATAGGCGATAAATGGGATATTAATTTTAATATTAGGACACGTGAAATTGTTATTTAAAATCCTGAATGATAATGAGGAGAGAGAAGAGTTGGGGGTGTGGGACAGAGTAAACGCAGTATCCAAATGTGGACCAAGGAATTGCTGGACACGTGTAAGGTTTCCTGCTGCTAAAAAGAATTCTCCAACCCAACTGTATAGCAGCTGAGTGCAAGGGGGGGCAATCTTGTAGGCCATCTTGTAGGCCATCTTGTAATCTGGGGGTTGTAATCTGGGGGGGAAGAACATTGTAATGAAAGGGCAAAACAGTCTTTTCAAATTTTATTTTATTTTTGTAATTTCAAGGGGGGTGATGGGTGGAACATATTGATGTTTCCTCCTGCCAAGTCCCAACATGCCCCTAATGCTCTTTAGGGGGGAGTGACTAGTCACCAGTTGGACTAG
>CATIWF010192326.1:0-24910 GCA_949630135.1 Balakata baccata
TGCGAGCTTCATATTCAGAATCAAGTAGAATGTTTTTGCTAGATATGTCTCTATGAACGATTGCCGGTTCACAATCGTGGTGCATATAAGACAAGGCATTAGCAATCCCTCTAACAATATTCAATCTTTTACACCAATCTACTTCTCTAGCTTCTATGTCATTGCCCAGAACCTCGGCCAAGTTACCGCCCTCAAGGTACTCATAAACCAGAAAAGAATGCCTAGCATGCGAGCAAAAACCATTAAGTTTTATAATGTTTCGATGCCTTATCACTGTCAATGCCCTTATCTCGTTCAAGAACTGCTTCTTACATGTCTCCTCACTATCATGAAAGTTGTGAAGCTTCTTAACAGCTACAATGGTTCCTGATGTGAGATTTGCCTTGTAGACACTACCACATCCTCCCTTTCCAATACAGTGTACAACATCAAAATTATCGGTAGCTTTAATGATTTCATCATACAGAACTCTTTCTTCAGAACTTGATATCAGCAATAAATGCTGTTCTTCTTTCAGATTTTCTTTCCGTTTCTTTAGAAATAAGATGACTCCGAAGAAAGAGAGAAGTGCAGCTCCTGCAAGAGGGAGGAAAATTTTTAGAAACAACTGTTTGTGGTTCTCCTGTGATTGACGGTGTTTGGTCCAATGTTTGCATGGTTGCAGTCCTTGGACCTCGCCACACAATCCTTTGTTCCCCTGTAGTGCAGCATGTTGGAAAGCTCTGTTGTCAGGAATTGGACCTTCCAATTTGTTGTAAGATATGTCGACAGTCAACAAGCCATTCATATTTTCGAAACTCTCTGGAAGAGAACCAGAGAGATTGTTGTGGGAGAGATTCAGCGTCTCTAAACTCTCCAAGCTGCTCAACTGTGATGGAATTTCTCCTCTAAGAAAGTTGATACTCAAATCAAGCTCTGACAAGTGGACTAACTTCCCTAATTGAATTGGAATTTCTTGGTTAAACTGATTCTGGCTGAAATTCAAGTAAATCAGTTTAGCCAAGTTTCCAATATTTTCTGGGATTGATTGGCTCAATCTGTTGGCAGACAGGTCAAGATACTCAAGATCAATCAACGATCCAAATTCTGAAGGTATACCTCCAGATAGCTGATTGTGGTTTAGAACCACCTTCACCAAAGAAGTCAACGTCCACAATTCCTTAGGGATCCTGCCAACTAATTGATTGAAAGAAAAATCAATTGCTTGAATCCGAGATGCTTTTCCAATCTCTGGTGGAATTATACCGGTGATATTGTTGCCCGCAATCCATAGAGTCTCCAAATGGGAACACATTCCCCAATTGGATGATATTTCACCATGGAATTTGTTGTGGCTTAAGTCTATAAATTGAAGGTTTGGATAGATGCCAAAGTCTTGGGATATATTTCCAGTGAACTGATTTCCTTCTAGTCGGACTCTCACAAAGCTTTTGCAATCTCTCAGGTTTTTGGGGATTGGACCTTCAAGGCGGTTATCGCTGGCTGTGAAATTCTGAAGCTTTTTGTTTTGGCAAATGGTTTGGGGCAGATGACCAGTCAACTCATTTTGGTCCAGCTGAAGTACAGATAGTTTTGGGTGATTTGCTATCTGTTCAGGAATTGGGCCAGAAAGTTGGTTGTCACGAAGAAACAAAAATTCTAGCTGGCTCAAATTTCCCAAGGAGACAGGAATATAACCAGTAAGATGGTTTTCACCTAACTCAAGATCATAAATGGAGCTTAAGTTTCCCAACTCTTCGGGAATAGAACCGGAGAGTTGATTCTCATAGAGATGAAGATGGACAAGACTAGTCAGACCACCTAATGATGCTGGAATAGAACCAGAAAAATTGTTTCCTAACAGACTTAGGCTGGTCAGAGACTTCAACTTTCCAATTTCATGAGGAATGAAACCAGAGAGGTTATTATCGAACATATGCAATACAGTAAGCTTTGTCAAGTTCCCAAAAGTGGAAGGAATTGGACCAATTAGATTATTGGTATCCAGGTAAAGTTCAACCAAATTGGCGAGCCTTCCAATTTCTGGAGGAACAAATCCAGAAAGTTGATTTTCATAGAGATACAGCCGAGCCATCTTGGTGAAATTACCGATGGAAGCAGGAACAGAACCGTGTAGATTGTTGATAGCTAGAGCAAGCTCAGTAAGAGAGCTTAACTGACCTATTTCCTGAGGAATCGAGCCATCTAGTTGATTCGCGCCGAGAGAAAGAAGATCAAGATTTGTTAGCAGACTAATCTGTGGTGGGATAATCCCAGTGAACATATTGTATGACAAATCAAGATAAATAAGTTTTGAAAGCTGAGTGATGCCGAGTGGGATGGTTCCGGAGAGATTATTCTTGCTAAGATCAATATATGCAAGATCAGGAAAAGAAGAGAATGCAAAGTCATCAAGGGTACCAGATAAACCTGCACGGGTCAGGTTTAATCTTACTAATCTTCGGCCGGAGTTGCAGGAAAGCCCAAGCCAAGTGCATGGATCAGAATTGGTAGCATTATCATGAAGGAGAGGCCATGAAGATAGGTTAGTCTGTTTTCCGTTATGCAGGCTTGCTGCCCATCTGAGAAGAGCATTTGCTTCTTCACTAGAGCCAGAAGCAGCGTTGATTGAAGGATGGAAAACAATAAATAGGAAAAAGGAAACAAATGAGAGTGATAGTGAGGCTATTTTCTCTATGCTGAATGTTGTCATAGCTGCAAATTTCCCTATATTTTATTTCTTAAATTACGTTTCATGTGTCTTTAACTCTTTATATAAGCAGTTATGCACCAACCAACCTAGTAAAGATTGGCAGAATTTGACTCTAAGTTTTTGGGACTAAACAATAATATTTTTCGATTAAAAAAAATTCTTATTAAACAAAATAACATTATTTTAACTGTTATTAACTAAGTTCAATAAAAAAAAAAAGACAATTTACAAATTCACAAATAAAATATATAAAAAATATTTCTCACAATTTTTAATTGAATTATATATTTGAAGAAATTTTAAAATTTTTGAAAGGCCTTGATCCTTCCATATTCTCATGAAGCTCATTTCTGCTAGTAAATATTTTATTTATGCTAGTAAATACTTTATAAAACAGGGGAATTTTTTTTTCTTAATGTAGAAAATAAATATTGCACTTTCAGAGTGATGGCCGATGGGGAATCTATTCCTAAACCAATTAATTTTTTTGGTTATGTTAAATTCATCTCGAATCAGAGAGAAGATTTTCAAGAAGTCATGCTAATTAAAAAGAGTTGAATTTTTACACAATACCAAGACCTCATCCTCCCATTCTCAGGGAAAACATATCTAAACCAATGACTAGCTCAGAATTAATTAAGAAAAACAGAAATAAATAATGTTAATTTCTCGGCAAGTGACTTTGACTTCCATGGCCCTCATCACTCTCATATGGCCCTCATCTAGCCAGCTCCCAACTGATTTGATAGCATTTTTTTTTTCTCGGTGGATAATTTGATAGCAAATTTTAGTTATACGATATTTTGAAGTTTTTAATTCTTCAAATTCTTATGTTATTTCATTATTATCCTTAATTTTTTAACATATTATGTTGAAAATTATCTTCTTTGTAATTCAGTTATACATTACGCCTAAATATTTGAAGAATATATGTTGTCATTCACGTATTCAACTTAGAGGGACAAATTTTTATATTTTCATCATAAATTTCAGCGATGGATTCCGTGTAGGGACATTTTCTAAAATATCTCTTAATACTCTTTTTAGTTTTTAAAATTTTTTTTATATATATATATATAGATCCTGCACCCTACTCGAAAACAAATTCAATTTTGTATATTTCAAGTAGTAATTGTCAAAAAAAAATAAATTACAAAGAGATATATTACTTTTTAGTCTTTCATAATATATTAATTAATTAATTATTTTTGTTATATTATTTTTCTTTTTAGAATATTAGTAATCAATTTTCTATTTGGACGTTTACTTAAATATTGTATAGGATATCTTATTGAAATTATTTTTCGACTATGGGTGTAATTAAGTCGAGTCTATACAGTATCAGATTTGAGTTTGACTCAATTAAAAAACTTGAAATTCGAACTTGATTCAAACTCAATTGAGTTTTTTTTCTTTCAATTATTTGAAGTTTTGCTCGAAAAATATTCAAACTACTCGAACTCGGTTTCATAAAATTCGAATAAGATAAAAATTTTAATAAATAGTGTATTTAGCTCGACTCAACTCGAATATTTGAATTAACTCTACTCAATAAAACTCCAATGTATTCAAATACTAAGGATTTAAACTAGTCAATTAAGCTTGTCATTCTTACGAGTTGGGTATTATAACAATCGATATTGACTCAGTTAACTTTTAATTAAATTTGAATATTTTATGAATCGAATTCAAATAGCTCATGAATAGTTTGACTCATTTACACCCCCTACATTTGCGTATGAAATTTAGAAAGTATTTTTTATGTTTGAAAATTTTTACTAATGCAATTTATTACGAAATAATATATATATATATATAGTCTTTATATAATTTTTAATTTATAATTTTATCAAATTAAATTTATCCCCACTAATAATAAATTCTAGATCGTTCTAATAAATTCAAATATTAAAAGAAATGGATTCAACTAAAGAAATGAAAAATTGCAAAAAGTAGAGAAAAATATTTAAAAATAAAAATATTAAAAAACATTTTTTTCTATAAAAAAAAGAAAAAAATATTAAAAAATAATTATAACATTTTTTTTTAATTTATGGTGGCAGTGCCCCATATGTCATCCCCTAAATTCACCACTACAAAAAAAAAAAATCATCTCGAATCATAGAGTAAATTTTGTTAACGGTATTCTAATTATGCCAATTGTAATAAATTAGTTTTTTTTAATATTATTTTAGTTATAAAATAAAAGTTGAAATAATTTTAAATTATAAATAATTTTTAAAGTACTGAATTGTTATAATTTATATAGTTGAGATACCGTAAATAAAATTCACCCAAATCGGAGAGAAGATTTTCAAGAAATCATGCTAATTAGTAAGAGTTGGATTTTTACACAACTCCAAGACCTCATCCTCCCATTCTCAGGGAAAACATATCTAAACCAATGACTAGGTCATAATTAATTAAGGAAAACAGAAACAAATAATGTTAATTTCTTAGCAAGAGACTTTGACTTCCATGGCCGTCATCACTCTCATATGGCCCTAGTCGCTCTCATCTGGCAAGCTCCCAACTGATTTGATAGCATTTTTTTTTTCTCGGTGGATAATTTGATAGCAAATTATAATTATATGATATTTTAAACTTTTTAATCTTTCAAATTATTATGCTATTTCATTATTATCCTTAATTTTTGAACATACTGGATGTTGAAAATTATCTTCTTTGTAATTCAGTTATAAATTATACCAAAATATAAGAAAAGAATATATGTTCATCATAAATTCAAATATTAAGAGAAATGGGGTTCAATTAAGTGAATGAAAAATTGCGAAAAGTAGAATTTGAATTAAAGAAATAAAAATTTTAAAAAATAATTTTAACATTTTTTTTTTAATTTATGATGGCCGTAGCTACATATATCATTCCCCATATATATATATATATATCACCCCCTTTTATAAGTGGCTTATAATGCTATCGATTAGGGTTCAATATATAATAATTGTCTAAAATATCTCTTAATACTCTTTTTAATTTTATATTTTTCTTTTTTGTATATATAGATCTTGCCCCTACTTGAAAACAAATTCAATTTTGTATATTTCAAGTAGTAATTATTGAAAAAACACAAAAAGATATATTACTTTTTAGTCTTTCATTGTGTATTAATTATTTATTTTTGTTATGTTGTTTTTCTTTTTAGAATATTAGTAATCAATTTTCTACATGGATGTTTATTTAAATATTATATAGGATATCTTATTAAAATTATTTTTTGACTAGTAGTGTAATCAAGTCGAGTTGAGTCAATTATAGGATATTTTATTGAAATTATATTAAATTTTAATTTTATTTTTTGGCTAGGGGTGTATATATATATATAATGATTTAGTATAATTTTTAGAAAAAAAATTATAATTTATAATATTTTATTTTGATTTATGGTAAGATAAAGTCACTAGTATAGAAAATGATTTTTTGTACATATTTTTTCATGTCAGATACGTTTGTTTAAAACAGACATATAAAAATGAGATACATCTGAATGATGGCTCGAATGCATTTGTTCTGGAACTATGAAAATTTATTTTAATTTATGTTAATTAATTTTAATTTGGAGTAATTAATAAAATTATAATAATTATTTTTAATTTATATTTATTTATGAAGTTGTGATAATTGATTTCAATTTATGATAATTCATAAAATTATGGTAATTAAATTTAACTTTAAGATAATTATGGTAGTTGATGAAATAAGGATTATATCAATTTATTATAATTTATGCTATTTTATCTTAATTTATAGTTATATTATTTAATTATTACTTATATATTATGTATGATAAAATTATGATAATTGGTTTAATTTTATCATAATTAATAAAGTTATGGTATTTAGTTCTAGTCTATTATAATTGATAAAATATAATTATAACTTATACAAATTTAATTAATTAGTCAAACAAAACCGATTAAACTAAACTGAACCAGATTGTATATCGAACTGTTAAATTTAATTTTTATTAGTTCGGTTAGATTCAGTTCTAAATGTTAATCGATTCGATTCAGCTTTTATAAATTATTATTGGTTCGATTTTTAATTCGGTTTGATTCAAAATTGAACCAATCGAATGCTCACTCCTAGCTAGGGGTATTCATGGTTCGGTTTAATCGGTTTAGACCAAAAATTTATAACCAAACTAATAAAATTGGTTTTTAAATACTTCAATCTTTAACCAAACCAAGCACTATTAAAAATATCTAAACCATTATTATTTGGTTTCTATCTGGATCGATGGTTTGCCAAATAAATGGATGAACAAAATAAAAATATCGTAAAAACTCAACAAAAATTAACTTAAACTATAATCGAAATAACAACATGAAAATCATCCAAAAAATAAAAATTTAGCTTCTATTTTAAACTTTTAGAAATTTAAAATATAATTTATAGATTAGTAAACAAATTCTTGCCCAATTATAGTGTTTCAATATATTCATCAAAAGTAACATTTGATCCTAATAATTCAACAAGTAGAAGAAAATAATTAAATTATATATTTCTTTTGCAATATATATATATATATATATATATATATATAGTTTGGGTCAGTTTTATTGAATTTAAATTTTCATAATCCAAAACAAAACCAAAAGATCAATTTATAAAAATTTCAAAACCACAATCATCTATAAAACAACATAAACCATAATTTTCGGATTGTATTAGATTGGATCGATTTGGTTTGGTTAATTTTTATGGGTATTAAACATCTAACAATTGGTTCAAAAAGTTGAACCAAACATCCCCTTAGTACTATGTTTGATTGAATATACTAGTTAGTATTTTTTATTTTTTAAAATACATTAAAAAAATTATTAGGTTTGGTTCTGTTAACTAAAATGACTCCTTGTTACTTTTAAATAAAATATTTTATTAATCAATTAAAATATTCTGTTAATCAACTAAAAATATAAAAAATACTCTTTTTTTTTGACAAATTTGACATTTTATTAATTTAAAAAGTACAATAAGAAAGAATGAAAATTTTGATATGTTGGTACTAAGTTGATGGCATTAATTTTTTGGTATTTTTTAAGATAAAATAGAATGGTAAATTTAACATTTTATTTATCTATAATGGCAAAAATAAATAGAAGGATCATATAATATATTAAAATAAATCTAAAAAATTTCATAATATATTTTTAAAAATAGAAAGATTAACTAGTATATTCAATGACATGAGATATTAATTTACCCATTAGAAAATAATATAACAAAATAGGAAAAGTTAGCTAGAAAACATTGGGATTGCGGTTGTATATTGTAGCTTTTTTAGAATCATGCAGTTTTTTTTTTTTTAAAAATATAAAGACTTATGTTAAATTACCTTATATACCAAAAAAAAATGGATTCTAAATTTATCTTTTGTTATATCTTATATTGATAAATCTATATACATTTTTTGAAAATTTTTTATTTATTAAATAATATTCAATTATTATTATTATCAAATAAATAATTACATCAAACAAATATTGATTTATAACTTTTATCTTTTTATTTAGAAAAATGAAAAAACAAATTGTCTTTATTTATAATATTTTTCTCCTTCCTGGCCCCTTCTCATGGGGAGAAGGGGATCCAAAAAGCATGAAATAATTTGGAAGACTTGGCAGTGAACCTAGCCTAAATAGCGCATCTTTTACGTCACCGATATTGCTGGATTGCATATTCATTTCAGGATTTGTATTTGGTATAAGCTTGATGCCAAGTTTCATTTTCCTTCCCTCTTGTGGAACCAACTTTCCATCTTCGACGGCAGAAACTGAAACCGATCCAATCATAACTAGGATCACTAATAGGACTTTCTTCATTCTTAAAAATTCAAGTATTTTGTTTATTGAACTCATAATTAATTAATTTATTATATAATAATATATTAATTTAAATGTTTAATATTTTAATATGAAATATTTAAAATAATATAAATATTATATAATATAATATTGTTTTTTGGGGAACAAAAGCTTCGGAGAAACATCCTGGATAATCAGATTGTGTTTACGTTGAGAGAAAAAATAAATATTACTATAATATAACATAATATTAATTTTAATTTTATGTTAAATAAATAAAATAATATAATTCATAAATACATTAAAACTTTCAATAATTAATAAATAATTAAAATATTCAATATTACTAAAATACTAAAAAAATTCTCTATTTACAACAAACTTAAAATATACATTTTTTTTCTTTTCTCTATTTGTACAGTTAAAATAATAAACAGTATGATGATTAAAATTTACAATGGACAAGAAAAATGAAAATGAAAAAGTCTTATTTTTTTAGGACAAAATTTTTATGCATGTAAAGATAATAGATAATTTGTAAAAGATAGGGCTCGTTGTGACAAATTCAGCCAATTCAAGATTTATATGTGATCGACAAGTTCTTGAAAAATCAGTCACCTCTTATTATCATATCAATATTTTATTATTGGCGTACCATAGAATAAGCCATTAATTATATACATTTTTTGAATTTTTTTATTTATTAACTAATATTATTTAATTTAAACTATCAATAAATAATTACATCAAACAAATATTGAATTATATTTTTTATTTTTTATTTTCTAAAAAAAGAAAAAAACAAATTGTCTTTATTTGTAATTTTATATTTAATAACAAAAACTCAACTAGAGCATTTCCAACAATATTCTTTATTTTAAATAATATTTTTAATAAAATAAAAAATATTTTTAAATATGGAAAGTAAAAATTTTTTTACAAGTCCAATAGATATTTTATATTTTTATTCTTCATTTTACTTTAACATATACAATTTAATATTTATCACAAGAAAAAATAAATAATTTTTTATTATAAGAAAAGAAGAAAATAATTTTAGAGAAGTATATCGATAAAAATAAAGAACATGCATAAAAAAACATATGTATATTAATTACAATTAGAATAAAGAGTAAAATTTTGCTCATAGATGTAGATAATCAAAATTATTATATTTTCTAAATATTAAAGATAGAGAATCCATTAGAGACTCTTTTTCTTTAAATTAAAAAGCATAGCCCAAATAAAATGTTAATTAAAGATTCTCTTATTTGACTAAACAGTAAGTACCATACAACTATGTAGGACTTTATTTACCATGCCCATGGTGCTCAGTGGGAGATCGAGATCCATCAAAAAGCATGAAATAATTTGGGAGACTTGGCGGTGAACCCAGCCTAAATAGCGCATCTTTTACGTCACCGATATTGCTGGATTGCATATTCATTTTAGGATTTGCATTTGCCATAAGCTTGATGCCAAGTTTCATTTTCCTTCCCTCTTGTGGAACCAACTTTCCATCTTCGACTTGGACAGAAACTGAAACTGATCCAATCATAACTAGGATCACTAATAGGATTTTCTTCATTCTCAAAGTACTGCACATATATATATATATAGTTTAAAGTGAATGGTAAGAAAATATATCAGCTGTTAAGCAAATGGTTATGAACCAAGAAGATATCCTTCATTCAATTAATCAAGAAAAAGAAGGAACTTAATTAGAAGGGGAATAAATAGAGAAAAAAGACTAAAGCAACTTAATTAATTATCTGTCTGCATAGGCAGCATATATAGCCAGCAGTTCATGGATTACTACTAAGAAAAGCAACTTTTCCAGTAGCTTCAATTCAACATGAAGAGAAAGTGAGATGGATAAGTATATATGGGTAGCAACTGCAATTTCAAACCAAACAACAATTAATTGTTTAATTATAGATGATAAGAAAAAGATAAAATTAAATCAGTATATATATATATATATATATATATATATGATCGTTAATAAATTATGTTATTATAACAAAAAAAAAAGGGTTGTGAGAACAAAACAAATTAAAATTATGTGCAAAGTAAATAAGAAATACCTGTCCATAAGCAATCTTGGATTTTGGTATTATATATATAGTGAACTTGTGAAGTTTCGTACAATGCGAGACAATATATAAGGGTTCATTCCATTTGGGCTTAGCTGCGTATAGCGAAAGTTAAAGGGAGTTTTTCATAAATACCAAAAAAAATGAGAAATAATTACAATTTTATCTTCCATCAATTTTTTTTTTCAATTTTATAGAAAAATATTTTCTACAATTATACTGGCACTTTCTGTATATTTTGAGTATATATTGGATATACTTTCGGCCTAAAGTACTTAACAGAACATAAGATAATCTCTAATATACATTGGTCATACCTTGAGTATATTTTGGAAATACTTTGGACCTAAAGTACTTATGTGAACAAAGGCTATAAAGTCTGGTATATCTTGAGCATACTTTGAGTATATCTTGGGGATACTTTGGCTTAAAATAATTGTGAACAAATGTTATAAAATCCGGTATACCTTGGGCATACCTTGAGTACATCTTAGGGATACTTTGGGCCCAAAATAGCTGTGAACAAATGCTATAAATTCTGGTATATCTTATGCATACTTTGAATATATCTTGGGGATATTTCGGTAGACCTTTGAGAATTTTATGATAATGTCTCAGTTATACCTTAGCGATACTTCGGTTTACCTTTGGAAATACCTCTGATATACCTTAGGGATAATTTGGACATACCTTGGAAATGAGAATATTTTCGGTATACTTTGAAGATACTTTGATATACTTTTGGGAATTCTTTGGAAATATCTCGGGTATATTTTGGTGATATTTCGGTATACCTTTGGAAATTTCATAGGAATACCTCTGGCATACCTTGGGAATATTATGGATATATCTTAGGGATACCTTGATGATTTCATAAAAAGAAGAAGAAGATATACAAACTCGAATATCATCATAATAATCACAAACACATCACAATCGCATCATCATCATCATCCTAATAACTACCTCTTTTGATTTCATCTCCATCCCAAATCAAGAAAAATCCAGTTAGAAGCTATCACAAATTCCGACCTCTTCTTCCTTCATTCACCAACTGTTCACACCACAAAGTCGTTCGTCAATCACTTCTCTCCTTCCTCACTGGCATTTTAGACTCAAATCGAGAAGAACAAAACCTGCTATTGTGAGCTCCCACATCGATTTCACACTCCAGCCATTCATCCTTTCGTCGAGCTTTCTTAATCTGGAAGATTGAGAAAGAATTTTTAGGAATTATTAGTCAATGAAATTGAAGTAAATTTCAACATATAAAAATTCGGTAGAAATAAAAATAAAATCAATACAAATAAAAAGAGCAATAAAGAGAAATAAATCTGAAAACAAAATTTTAAATACGGTGTATTGCGAAATTTCCTCGAAATTAAATGGATGAATTTTCTAGGAGGTTGACACAATAGAATTTTTTTTTTTTGGGTCCAAATATGATCATAATCATTATTCATTCACCAAACAAAATAATGATAAAAATATTATATACATGTTATCAAAATTATTTTTGTTAAATATTATTATGGAAGAATTACATTTTTCTATAATAATAATAATAATAATAATAATAAGCCGGACCTAGGTACTATTTAGTAATACTAAATTAGATTATAATTTAGATTAATTCAGTTTTACTATAAAAATAATCTAATTTGATAAATAATTTTTGTTTGGTAAAATAGTTTATTTAGAAAAAAAAATATATATTACAATCTCCCAAAAAAAATTAAGCTAGCGGAACTAGGTACTGTTTTATAACCATGATCCATATTATAATCTAGTTTGACTAAAATTTTAAGCTAGTTTGATTAATAATTTTTGTTTAGTAAAGTAGATTATTTTAAAAAAACTATATTATAATCTCCTAGAAAAAGCTACTTCTACTAGTGTTGAAAAATAATTTAGTATACTATAATATTTTTTCCATATTATACCTTTATTCATTTTGATAAATGAAAGTGTTTTATATCACCTGAAAATTCTACATCTTCAACATTCCTTTATTTTCTTTCTTATTTTATAATAATTAAGAATTTCCTGAATATACAAATTTGGATTTTTAATTTTTGATACTAAATATGTAATTTTTATTATTATTTTAGATTTATATATATATATATATATATAATACAATTGTATTATGTTATATATATATATTTTATTTTTGATTAATATAAATATATTCTTTTATGTCATTTTACATTTTTTGGCTAGTTTTTTTAAATATTTTTAATTCAATTAACTAGATTTTCAGCTAATAAATTATAAATTACAACTAGATTATCAATTTATTGTTAGATTATCAGCAAGTATATATATATATATATATATATATATATATATATATATATATATATATATATATATATAAGCTACTGGATTATAATTTTCCCTTCCCTTTATACTCTTATTTTTTTTAATCAAATGACATGTCATAATAATAATAATAATAATTGTTAAATTATATAATATGTATGTATATATGATAATGAAATGTTAGATGATAAAGGCGGACTTTTTTATTATATCAAGATAAAATATTATATATATATATATATATATAATTCACTTGTATAATATACTTGATATATTTTATATAATATTTTCAATTAATATAAAAATATCATTTTATGTTATTTATCAGTTTAAAATTAAATTATCAGCAAGCAATAAAGTTTTAATAATTGTAATTTATTATCGGTCTAAAATTACTTAAGTGATCAATCGAAAGTTAATTAGTTCCAAAAATCAAAATTTTTATTTATATCTTAAACTTTTGATGTGGGAGAATCTCCAATAATTAATCAGTTTCGTCTGTGGGAAATGAAGTGGAGATTTTCTGTTTCCCTAGTGTTGAATTTTATATATCATGCAAGATCTCCCAAAACCACCATTTCTCCATCGAAAACGTTGGGTGAAGATTTTTGCTGGTTGCTTGTCGTTTGGCTATAAAAGTCCATTGACCAAAACATATTTCTTATTTCTAACTTTTATAAATTCATGAACAAATTTATAGATAAATTCAATTATAGACTGCTATATACATAATATAATTAATAATTCTATATATATAAATCCAATTGTAGACTGCTAGAATTTCAAATAATTAATAAGTTTGAAAAAAAAATTACTATTGACGTGGTGGAAGTCTCCTGCGGGCATTAAGGCAGATCACATGTATCAAAAACAGAGACTTGAGACTAGGAATATTAACGCATGGAACTGCAGGCAAAGAATCTGTGCCCCGCAAAATTTCCAAAGTCTACCTTGACGGGCAGCAAAAAAGTACATGCCCTCTCTTATAAGGAGCTTAAATTCAAGCCATGTGGTTTTGACTTTTATGGTTTAGGACGCTGTTTTGTAATACTAAACTAAATTATAATATAATTTAATCAAAAAAATTAATATATTTTAACCAATAATTTATATTTTGTAAAGTAACTTATTTAAAAAAAGTTAGATTATAATTTTTTTTAAAATAAATTAATGGAACTAGCATCCAAAAAAAAAAGCTAATAATGACATATTGTAATAGTAATATAATTATTAAATTATTTAGTATGTATATATAATAATAAAATTTTAGATGATAAAGGTAGACATATTTATTATATTGAAATGGAATATTAATATAATTTTTATAATAATAATTCATTTATATTATATATTTAAATATATTTTTATATACTATTTTTTATTAATATAAATATATCTTTTTATATCATTTTACATTTTTCAACTAGTTTTACCAAATAATTTTAATTAATTCAGTTAGATTATCAGCTATTAAATTATCAGTTTGAAACTAGATTATCAGCTAACAGCTAGATTATTAACTAGTTTTACCAAATATAGACTAAGTAGACTCGTGATTTGCAAGGATAAATATTTTAATGCACTCAGTATGTTATATTATTTATATATTAATTTAATTAAAAAATGATATATATATAATTATTTTATTTATGTTAATTGAAGTGAATATATTATTTAATATATATATATATATTACTGTATAATTATATTAGTTTAATAAATTAAATTTAAGAAGAAAACTTAATTAAAATAAATTCAAAACAAACCATATAAGAAATTCATAATCAAAATTTTGAATTTAATTCCATATGGAACAGAGTCTTTGCCCCTCAATTTTTCTGAAGAAAAAAAATTTCTGTTTTGTTTGACTTTTTAAGAGAAAATAAATTTGTCCACGTGTCATGTACGTTACGTTTCTCGTCCTTTGCTCTTTGTATTCTAATTTTTTTAGTAATTGAGAGTAGTTGGAAACGACTATTAATTTAGTAATTTAAACTTAATTTTTAAATACTATTAATAAAATCAAAACTATTGTTTAAAGATATAATTATTAAATAATTATTATAAAATAAAAATTGATTGGCTTAATTATTCTAAACAAATTAAAATTTCGAGTCGCAATATTGACTTAATTAATAGGGACTCAACGCATAAGACGTGCACAACTTAAGGACCAACATGTGCCTTTTCATTATAATCACAGTCTTTATAGATTTAATGGGATGAATTATTAATTACAAGGGTCTTTTATTAGCCTTTTTGATTGACAGAGAATTGGTAATGGCATTAATTCTTTGGCTAAAATTAGGGGTAAGGAGTTAAAAGTCACTGTAAAAGAGATAAAAGAGCTAAACCTTTAAATTTAAAATATAAAAATTGTTATAAAATAAATAACAATAAACGAAAAAATAGAGAGAATATAAGAGAGTAGAATAAGGAAGTAGACAGTTTTCATTAATTGTAATACATATTTATAGATATAAAAATATTATAAAAATAGAATTTTATTTGCATAAAAGATATATCTATAAATATAATGAAAAATATTATATAAATTTGTGGAGAAAAAAATTAATGATATCCAATATTATCCAATAACTTAATAATTTGTAGAGAAAAAAATTAAAAAAATATAAATTTACATATTATTATATATTTAAGTGAATATGACTTTGGATTATTTAAATTCTTATCTTTTGAGTACCCAATGGTCAATATCCATCAAAGATTCAGCATATATTATTGGAAATTTTATGGAAATACCAAAATTTAGATCTCGATTTACATTTCCATCGGCATTCTAATTTTTTTCAATTTTACTGAAAACAACTTTATAAAATTATATCAGTAGTTAAATCTCAAAATCACCCAAAAATATATCAATGCAGTATATCTTCAGTATATTTTAGGCATATCTTGGTTCAATTTTTACCAATAAAGAAAAAAAAACAAAACAAGAAAAATTGATAATTAAAGAAGAAGAATAGAACTTAATCAAAATTTAAAACACCACAATTCTCAAACAAACATTTTGGGTATACATTTGAAAATTTTATGGAAATATCTCGAATATATTTTAGAGATACCTTGAGAATTTCCTAGATGGAATTCCTTAGGAATATATTGGGTATACCTCATGGATACTTTGGTACACTTTTGGAATTTCATAGAAATACCTCAAGTATATTTTGAGTATACTTTGGGTATATTTTAGAAATTTATTGAGAATTCTCTAGAAGAAATTCCTCTGAGAATACTTTGGAAATATTTCGGTATACTATTGGAAATTCCTTGAGCATACTTTGGGTATATCTTTGGAAATTTAATAATAATATTTTCGGTATACCTTGGAGATACTTTTGGTAAACCTTGTGATTTTAAAAAAAAACGAAAGAACAAAAAAGAAAAACAACGAAACAAGAAAAAAATGAAAGAAAACCCCAATCACTTGATTTCTCAAACACTCTAAAGTCTAATCTCCCTATTACTTTGTTTTACTCATACCAATGAACATAATTGATAACTAATCTTTCTTTTTCAATCTTTTTCACAATGGCAACTACTGATATAAACTTGGATCTCTGAGTACAATCTCTCTCTTTATTTGTAATGGAGGATTGATGTCGGTAAGGAAGTGAGAGCGCTTGCACAGTTGACGGAGCTATGATTGTCTATGGCGGCAACTAAAAAATATTGGAGAAAGAATGAGAGAAGAAAAAATAAAATAAAATTGAAGAAAAAGGCAGGAAAGAAAAAACTTTGGGTAAAATTGATAAGACACAAAATTGTAGATAATTTTTAAAAAATAAATTAAATGTTGGTACAGGGCGAAAATTTCCTCTATATTATTATTCATTCCAAAAAAGGCATATATTATTATTCATAAAAAGCAAAATTACAATAAATAGGAGAAAAAAATTAGGGCTTAGGTTTAGGAGCAGAGGTGTAGAATTCATTGTTAGGGTGAATAGGAGATGGAAGGGAAGGGCAGATACAGAGGACACCACAGTTGGCCTTGAAATACTTAGCAGCAAGTGAAATTATCGTTGCTTGTTTCTAGAGTTTGTTTCAATATTCAAACATTGATTTGCATTTATATATTCTTTTTCTCTTAATTTTTCTCCTAGTCATTCATTTTCATTAAATAAAAAAAAGTAATTTTTGATCATTTTTTACTTGAAAATCACTTCCTTATTCCACGTAGATTTTTTTTATTTGTTTTGTTTTTCGTGATTTTGTTGTCTTATTGTATTATTTAATTTTTCGTTATCTTGTTTCGATATTTTATTTTGCGTCTTATTGTTGCGACATTTTATTTTTGTGTGGACAATTCAAACAAGTAATATATATTCAATTTGATAAAAATAACAAATCATACAGTGATTATTATAATATTGCAAAAAGAATTATAGGTATTTTAGTTATCATAATATTATCAAATTTGTAGATATTGAATCGATTTATTATGCTATTAATTTGAGTACTTTGAATTTTTTATTGTTTCATTCTCTATATTTTTTAACACACACACACACATATATATTATTAGTTTAAATCATTAAAATTATTTTTCTTCCTTTAAAAACATTAATTGGCATTTCCAACTATCAAATTAACAGTATTTTTTTTGGTAAAATCAAATTAACAATATATTATAACCTGTTGATAAATGAATTTTTTTTGAAAAACAATAAATGGAACAAATCATTAAGGAATGAAGATAAATGTACAAATGCTACCAAAATTTATCACTTTATTATAAATTAGTACCAAAATTTTTAATTGTTGCAAATTAATACTAAAATTTTCAAAAATGTTACAGTGTGGTATCCAAATTAAAATTTCAGTCAAATAAGATGATGTGTCAACCTGTTAAAATATCATGTCAACATATCACTCAGTCGGTTAACATGCCACATTACCTTTTTTTTTTTACTAGAATCTTGATTTGAATACTAAATTGTAACATTTCTAGAAATTTTGGTACTTATTTGTAATAATTAAAATTTTAATTAGAGGTGGCTAGTGGTTCGGCACCGGTTCCACGGTTCAAAAAAATTTGAACATGACCGAAACTGGTTAGGGGATGGTTCCAGGCAAGTTTCAAACAGGCCGGTTCAAATTTTTTATTTTTTAATGTAAAATTAAATTTAATAATTGAAAATAATTTATAAGTTAAAGAAATACAATTAAGGTTAAAATAATGTATTATTTATATAAATTGTAATTATTTGGAGTTAATTGTACAAATTGAGAAGAAAATTTAAGTTAGAATAATGAGAGAAGAAGTAATAAATATTTAAGTTAAATTTGAGAAATATTTAAAAGTAATAAATTAAAAAAATTTTAAGTGGAATATTTAGTTTTAATTTTAAAAATTATTTAAGCTAAATATGAAAAAAAAATATGAAAGTAATAATGTTAAAAATTTATAAGTGGACTATTTATTTGTGATTTTAAAAAATATTCAAGGTAAATTTGAAAAAAAAAATTGAAAAGAATATTAAAAATAATAAACTGGCTTGAACTTAATTTTTTTTTACGATTAATTAAGTTGCCTACGTATCCTCTTAGAGTTTAGAGGAATCAAAGCCTACGTAGTTCTCTTACCTTTTAAATTTGTTCAAGACCCCTTTACCTTATTTAATCCGAACCACTGGTGCCGGATGTGCCAACGGTTCCTTTGGTCGTAGAAGTTAATTTTTTATCGTATCTCTCTTTTTCAAATTCTTGAAATCTTAGGGCCGCTTTAGTCCAATTAGTGACACATGTTTAACCTTCAATTGATTAGGAAGCTAAACTTGATCGCGTCTTATCCAAAATATTACCTCCCGAACTAAATGTCTGTTCAACAGCAACTGTTGAAACTGAACATGCAAAAATTTGTTTTGTAATTTAGGCAAGGACATGATAAGCATTTTGGTAGTGACTCTACCATTCAAGAACATGAAACTCTTTACCTGCTTTACTATCACCAAACTCAAAATATGTTATTAGGTAAATGTCAAGTTCGGATGAATCGGTGGATGATTGGAGTTTTTTTTATGATTTTTTAATATCAAACGATCACCCTTTCTCACACTTCTCAGTTCAACATCTTCATGACTAGAATTGGTGGAAGTAGGAATATTATATAAATTACTAAATTCATTAAATAAATCATAAATATTTCTTCTAACTTTATTTACAATTGAATCAATACTAACATCCTCAATATCAAGACACTCATAATAAATTTGCAAATATTCATATAACATTGTAATTCTACACTTAGGATCAAGAATACAACATACAAGATTAATCAAATGAATCATTTTAAAATAAGATAATCACTTATGTCGCATGAAAAATATAACATCATTTATATACTCTTTAAACACATCAACAATATTAATGTATTGAGCTAAAAATAAATGACATGTAAGATAATAAATATCACTTAAAATATATGTTACATCGTTAAAAACTTTTAAAATCTCTAAAAGATTTTTACAAATATCCCAAAGTTGTGGATATAAATTAATTTGTGTCATATTAGTAGAAATAAATGAACATAATAAATTTTTATAAGCGCATGACTCGTTGATTAATTCAAATGTAGAATTTCAACGAGTTGGG
Source organism: Balakata baccata (assembly GCA_949630135.1). Classification (NCBI taxonomy): domain Eukaryota; kingdom Viridiplantae; phylum Streptophyta; class Magnoliopsida; order Malpighiales; family Euphorbiaceae; genus Balakata; species Balakata baccata. The sequence continues at coordinate 19,560 of CATIWF010192326.1, forward strand.
ACATCTTGTGGAACTTTTTTTAGTCTTTTGCCATTTTCACAATAAAATCAAATCCATGATTTCATAATTTGGAGATGTCCATGCAAATAAATAAATGCTTATTTTATGGGTTCAATTGTATCACCCAATATTTATATACCATCTTGCACACACAAATTAAAAATATGACATGCACATCTAATATGAAAAAATTTTCCACCAATATAATGTTGACATAGAAGTTGAATCTCTTTAATAAAAGCGATATTAGCTGTCGTATTATCAAAACCGATTGAAAAAATTTCATTAACTAAACCATATTCTTCGAACATATTTTTTATCATTTTGTATACATTATCTATTGTATGTCTATCATCAAATACTCTAAATGCAAGTAATTTTTTTTGGATAATCCAATCATTACCAATCCAATGACATATTATACCCATATATGAATGTATGCGTCAATGCTCACTTTAAATATCACAACAAATTGCAACACGTCATTTAAAGAAGAAAACATTTTGCATAATTCTTTTTTATTTTCATTATACAATTTAAATAAAGCATGTTTAAGAGTATTTCTTTGAACATGTTTAGCAGCGGGATTTGAAGTAGTTTGACAAAAATTATTAAAGCCAACTTTTTCACCAAAACTAAAAGATAAATGTTCAACACTTATCATTTTTGCCATTTCTTGTTTATATGTTTCATCATTATATTGAAATAATGGAGAGTTAGAAGACGAACATGCAAACCTAGAGATTTGAGTTTGTTTTTCGCAATATTGAGTTGAGTCGCATGTTTATTTTCTAAATGCCTTTTCAAAGTGTCATACCCACTACCTTGTTTAAATTTGTAAGTTTGGCCACAATATTTACATATAACTTGTAATTTACCATCATTTTGTTGTATTTTCTTGAAATAAATTTGAAAAATATCGGATGACTGGAGTTTTTGATCTGACCCTTAACCCGCATTTGTTGGAATATTATCTATCATTCTTTGGTTTTGTTGAGTGCTATGTGTGGAAGCCAATTCATTTGCTATCTTCATCTCCTCCTCATCCTCCATATTAACAAATTATAATAATTTTTCATATCCACAAAATGATTGTTGGAATTGAAATGACTTGTTCCACTACTGTTTGCCATTTTTGAGAATAAAAAGAGAAAAATTTAAGAATTATAGAATTTTAAAAAAATTAAAGTGTAATTAGAGAGAATTTAAAAGAGAAAAAAAATAATTTTTTTGTGTAGTTAAGAGAATTTGAGGAAGTATGTAAATAGAATTAAGAGAAAAATTGATGAAATGAAATTGAAAATAAATTAAAGTATTTATAGAGAAAAATTTGAATAGTTGAAAAGACAAAAATACCCATAAATTATATCTGTTATTTTTATATCTCTTATTTTTAGGATGTTGTGGTATTTTTGTCTTTTACTATATTTATTTTTTAAAATATTTATATTATAAAATAATTTAAAAAATTTAAAAAAAAAGGGTCAAATAACTGTTGGGAAGGGGAAGGACTTGACACGTGTTCGGTCCCTAGGCTGTGCATCAGAACGGTTAGGTGGGAGGGTCCCACCTGCCTGCTCAGTTTTTTTTTTGTTCCAATTCGGAACCAAAATCGGCCGGTTTTGAATCAGAGGTTCAGGTTTCGAAATCGGCTAAATCGGTCCCTCAACAGTTCTAGCCAGTTCTAACTTGAAACCGTTGACCACCAGTCCGATTTGGCCGGTTCCAAACCGGAATGGCCACCACTACCCTGCTTTGACCCTAAAATTTTTTTGAGGCGGGACAGACATCCCCCGCCCCAACTCCTGTCTCGATATTTTATTTATATTGATATAATAATTATTTATATTTTAACATAATTAATAAATTTTTAAATATAATAAAATAAAATATTACATTTGTTTAAGGTAAAAAAATATTTTTTATCTAAAAAAAATTATATAATTAACTAATTAATTAAAATAATAAAAATAAAAAATAATTTTAAATATTAAAAAAAATCAAGATTGGGACTAGTCAGAGATCCTCGTCCCCATACAATGCAGGGATAGAAACTAAAAAATTTTTTCCAATAGAAAAAAGGTAGGAATTTCGAGGTTAGGGTACGGAGATAAATGAAATCCATTCCAATACCACTCTTGGAGTTAATAGTATAATAATAAAAATATCATAAAATAAATAGTAAAATTATTTTTATCATTTTAACACAATATAATATTTTTCTAACAAAAAAAATTTAAGAAAATAATGGCATACTAATAGAATATGGCGAAACAAACAGATGCAAATCATATAAATTTAAACATAATGATCTATTCATTCAATAGATCAAACTTCGGGCCAAATATTAATTTTCCCTATTGATTTTCTTCCTCACTAGGTGAATTAAGAAATTCTGGAATTAAAGAAAAAGAAAAACAAGGTGAATTTTCAAGAAATACAGCTACTCTGACAAGCAGTCAGATTACATATTTATTCAACTGAAATACCGTAACAACAAGACTGCATATGTATTAATTATCACAACCAAGTTTATCACCAATCATGCTACAGTAATCAATGTAATACCCAATACGAGACTGACACTACAAAAAGCATATTTTTCCCGACAGAATTATAGAGACGGTTGTCAGAACCGTCACTAATTCTTAAACTTATAACATCGCAGCAATTTAGTAAAGGCATTTTTTTGGCAGATTATACCTAATCAAAATGTTTCTCATTCGTCAGTCGTACTCGCTTAATCTGTCCTTTTCTTTCTCATCCCTTTTCTTTGAGATTGAGAGGTGATGATTTTGGGAATCAAATTTTTTCAAACCCCATCTTAAAAAAAATACTAAACACTTCCATGACCCTATACACCCTCACCCCTCCTCGCAGACGGAGATCCTATTCCTAGGGCATTGGATGGAAATCAGAGACATCGAGGAGTGGCAAGCACACACCAAGGTGAGTGAGCTAAGATCGTTTTTAGGGCTCGCGAACTATTACCCAAGATTCATCGTAAACTTAATTGCATTACCTGAAGAAGCTTTCACCGGGATTTCAGATTCTCTGAAGTGCCCTACGGACTCTCGTTCTTTACTAGTTCACCCGCCCTTCACTTCACAAATCGATAGATGAGGAAAATTTTTTTCTGGTTTTTCTCTTTCCTTCTTTCTTACGTATTGGTTTAGTTTCAATTTGTGATGCCAAATAAGGAATTAGGGTTTTAACTTTGTAATTGATGGAGAATGGATGTTTATTTTTTTTTTCTCAAGAATTTTGTCCCTGCCTATTTCTCTTTATTTGATTTACCATTACCATTTATGTGTTTGCAGATGGAAATTTTGCATGCGCTGCTATTTTTTCTGCATTACCGTTGACAATAAAATGGTTGGAGGATTCTGTTAGAAAAAACTCTACTCTAAAAATTCAGGTAATAATTGTGGGAAGTGTCCAACAAGTTCATCCAATATTGGTTGGTTAGTTGTAAAGCTTGAGTCACACTATTGTGCACCTGTGGATGTGCGTATAGGCTATCAAGCTGAATTCTGTTAAACCTTTGATATTTGTCTAATCTTATTTCTATTTCTAATCCTATGATAAACCAATGTATTTTCCCTAATTATGTCATTTTGTTGCGTGTAATATTTCATGACGACCTCCCAAGTAACCGTTGAGTCTAATATCATCACACATTTTAGATCAACTTTTGGCATTAGATTTGATCTTCACTTCAATGTTTTGAACATTTAGTTACCTCCTTAAACTGTAAATTATCATGCATTGTTTGTTGGAGCCATTGGTAATTTCTCTTATTTTTATTATTCGAGTATGTCCTCTTGTACCTTGAATATAAAAGACAATAAATTTTCATTATCCTTAGCTGCTTTTTTTGATGACTTATTTTATTTTACTTACCAGGAATTCTCTAATTTCTTTTTAGGCATCCATATATATGGTTCTCTTTAGGCTTCTTTCTCTTTATTGATTGAATATATTGTTTTGACTTTGAGCAATTTAAGTTTTTATTTATTTATTTTATTTTGGTTTTGTTAGGATTTTGACTGGAAAAGCAGTTTATGTGAATGATGGGTATGCCACTTAGTTTCTACCAGGAAATTGGTTGTGGACACAAACTTATTCAGGTTGATTCACATTTACCGGTCAAAATATGTATTAATTACAGAAACACATGCTCTGTACCCAATTGGTGCAAAGGCAGTTCAGCTATATATATATATATATATATAGTGTCCAAGACTAATAATAACAACTAGGAATCATAATCTCTAACTTCTAGCTTTATCTTAAATACAAGCGAACATTGCGAAGACTGATAATTAACAATTTCAAAATTTACTAAAACACATTTGAAATAAAATGTATACGAATATTATGAAAGCTTGAAAATTTACTTTTTCAGTAGTCAGTACAATGAATCTTATATATACTTATACACTACATTTCTATACGTTCTTGGGATTGTAATGCAACTGTCTGTATGCGTTTTCTTTTTAAAGCTCTGTTTTTGTGCAACTTCAATTTCTTACTGTTGGATAACATTATGAATATTGCACATTATGTGTTGACGAACAATTTATTCTTTCATTTTGTGCTCGTATTCCAGCAACATAATAATGTGTTTGAATTATGAAAGTTGCTGCAATCACATTGACATAGTGCCTGAAACTTACATGTAATATCATTTTTCAGAGACCTGAAGATTTGTGGTTAATTCATTCCCAGCCTGTCTATCCAAGGCCTCACAAGAGGGATAGTGTTTATTGGGCAGCAATACAAAAGGTATACTGTGGCAGCATTTCTTCAATTGGAACTTTAATTAAAAGCATGTGATTCGCAATGACATGAGGAACTTGCATAGCATTGCTCATTAAAGAGATTTACGGTTGACATTTCTCAATAACTTAGACCATTTGCTTTACTCTTATGGGGCATGGACAAGTTATTTATTATATTATCCCACTATTTCATGCGAGCCTATTGACCAGCTTTGCTGTCATTACTATTTAATAAGATGCTATGGATGTAGAATTTTGTTGAATTTCATTTTTTCTTTTGTTACCTGTAAAGTCGCCTTTTTTTTCGTTAATTGCTTCCTTTCAGCTTTTTTTTTTTTTTTTTGCCTCTGCTTATTTTGCTCTATTAATTGCGTATAATTTTCATTATATTTTTGAATATCTTATTTTGGTTGCTGATAAATTTTATAATTAATGTGTACTGAGTTTCTTTGATAAATATAAATTGCCGAAAAGATTTTAGAATTTTAGTTTATTTGACATCAAATGTTTTTATAAGAGCAGTTTTAAGTGTCTCTAAAACAATAATTACAAGGAAAAAATTTGATG
>CATIWF010192327.1:0-22446 GCA_949630135.1 Balakata baccata
CAATCTGAGGCCTGTGTAGCACACAGTTTCCTTAAGACAAATTCGCCTCCTACACAGGTGTTTAGGATAACCGGCGTTTGTCTCCCAGGATACAACAGATTCAAGTAGTTGTTGAACACACAACACCTACTTACAGCAAACTTTGTTTTGCCACAACCTCTATCACTTGAGAAGAAGAAGGAGAAGAAAGAAAGAAAGAAACTATCAAAGTATGATTTCTTGAACAACCTAAAAATTCAAGTATAAACCACCTATTTATACTAGATGGAGGAGACAATGGATTAATTGTGATTAATTTCCTTTAAAGGCTGTCACTAATGTCTTTGTAACTCTCAAATAATAGTGAAATTAATCTTTGAAACATCAGAAATTGACATTTCAAAAGACATGAAGTTCAAAAGTTCATTCTGGAACAAGATCCACACGGGCATGTGGATCCACATGACCGTGTGGATCTGCCTTATACTCCCCTGCAGGCAGAACGACACGACCGTGTGGATCCACATGGGCATGTCAGTGGCCTAGCCGTGTGGATCCACACGGGAGTGTCGAATCCACACGACCGTGTGGATCAACACGGGAGTGTTGCCAAATTTTCCAAAAATAAAAAAAATAAATTGAAAAAATTGGGCTTGTTCACCCACGCATTGGGCCATCCCGGCCCATGGATTTGCACTCCCCCTGCGCCTGAGTGCGCGATAGAGAGTCTTCCATTCTATTTTTCTTACCCATGTAAGAAAGCATTTCTATATATAAACACAAGTCCAACTTCAATTCTTAGTGATGTGGAACAAATTCCCACTCACTTTTCATCTTTAAATCTCCTTATCATGGAGCTTACTTTGAGTTTCAATTTCTATTCACACATTTTCCATTTTGAGCATATGAATACATTAATTCATAATCCTCATATTAAGGAACATATATCCGAGTCTTTTTTCCTAAAACCGAGTTGTGGAACCCACCCGAATAATCTTCTCAAAATGGCTCATAATCACATTTTTTTCCAACAGATATATCTAAAAATTTAATCCAAAATTAAAATGAGTTAGAATTGGAATTAGGTTAAGGAAAGGCTTTCCAAAAACAATTAATGCTAAATTTAATTGTAAATATAATCTAACACCAATCCAATCCGATCCAAACATAGATAATGCTTTTGGATTAGGTCAATATATTAACCATTTATTCATTCGATGGATTTCTATTGGGTGAGTTGTTATATTGTGCACTTGAGTGTACAATGTTAGACGCTCCAAAAATTTATTTATGTGTGCGGAAGTTAAAAAAGTTTTCCCATAAATCTATTATTTAATAACTGTATCTACATTATTTTAATAACTATAAATTCATTATTTAATAATTATAGATATATTTTTTTATAACTGTAAATCAATTATTTGTTTTCTTGAATTTTTGTTTGATTATTTACTTAAATAGTTCATACTTATTATTTAATGACTATAGATATATTATTTTATAACTGTATATATTTTCATAAATTTTTTCATCTATACTTGATTATTATATGAATTATCACAAGTCAGATTCTTATATATTCTATTCTCAAATAAAATATATCCATTAATTTATAATAGAACAAAGAATTACAAAAAAACAAATCGAACAATATAAACAAAATAAGTAAGAAAATTTTGACAAAAATGGACTGACCATTAGCAATAAATAAAATAAATAAATAAAATAGAAAAAAACTGTCAAAAACAAAGAATTAGAAAAACAGCCGTTAAATTAAAAAAAATTGTCGTTATTAAAATAATATACCTACAATTATTAAATAATATATTTGATACGTGTGAATTTATTGAGAACATTTAACATTATGTACTCAAGTATATAATAAAATTTGCCCTATTGAGTGGATTGAGTTGGGTTTTTTTTCCTAATTTTGGAACAAACTAGTCCATGAATAGACCAAATACTAGGAACGGATACACAGTGGGGCAATAAGGGCAATTGCCCCCATGCCTCTTCAAATATTTCATATTATTCAATTTATTCCTTAAAAAAATTTTATATATTAATATCTTGCTTTCATTTATCAAAGTAAAACTTAATTTTATACATAAAATTATATATTTTATGTAGTAAGTTTGTTACTTTTTTTTGCTCTTTTTATATTACATATTATTTAATGTTTGGGTGATTTTATATATTTATAACATTATTATTCATTAGTATGTGAATTGTGAATATTTAATTATTTGAGAATTGATACTTATCTTTTAATTTAGTATATTTTCTCAAATTTAGTTCAATATATCTTTTTGAAATAATTTTTTGACTATAATAAATTTTAAATTTTTTTTAGTACATTTTGTAGGGATTAAGTGTTGAACTTATGACCTTTTACATTTATCATGATTATTTCATAATAAATACACTAATTGAGCTAATCGCAGTTAGTTTTTTTAATGTTTGAAAATTTTATGTTATTTACTTTACATAGTAACTTATATATATATATATATATATATCGGTTATATTATTTATTTCTCTTTTCATCTTTAGATTTTTATCTAATGATCTTAGACGTGAAGAATAGAAAAAGAAATAAGGGATTTTCTGATTTTTAAATGTTTTTAGTTATTCCACGTATTATTTCTGTTTTTTGTTGAATCTTTTTTATGGCTTGATAGATAATTTGATAAGTTAAATTATTTTTTTTCGTATTTCTGAATACAATTAAAAATTTTAATGAATCTATTAAAAGACATTACAATATAATTAAAAATATAAATAAAAATAATTATAATTTATTTATTCTTGAATATATTTTATCTCCTAAATATATAGTAGAAAATTAGTCTTTATAAATTTGTTATCTGTCCCTGACTAATTCGTACCTTTTTTAGTTGAGCTATTCATTGTACCATTTTTAAATGAATTCCACATTGACAAGTATATGAGAGATATACTGAGTATTAAATGTAAGAATTTAAACCATAAAAAGTGCTAATTTTTATACAGGCTAGCTTATTTCCGAATAAACTACAAAATAATAAATTAGTAGTTAATTGCAAGTATACAGGGGTGGCAATTTCACGTTAACATGTATTTTGCATCGTATCTTGATATACCCATAAAATAATAAAGGTCAAAATTAATAGAACATAATAAATTAATCGTGTCTAAAATTTAAATACAAATACAACCCATTAATAACGGATTAACATAACACACAACCCATTAAGACACGATATATCTAATACGATTAACCTTTAAAATTAATATAATATGATCTAGTTAATGTATATATGTGTCGATTATATGTTAATACGTTTTAGAGATAGCAAAAGAGAAGAGTAATTTAGTAATTTACAAATTTTTATATAATTATATTTTATTGCATTATATATTTGCAGTTGAAATTCAAACAAGATGAATAATTTACAAAAAGAATAATTACTAGGAAAATTTAGCTTATAGGATTGGAAAATTTATACAGAACACATATATTCCAAAGATTTTTCAATTTTGTCTATAAACTCCATTCTTCTCATTTGAAATTTCCGTATTTTTATTTTTATAGTTTTTTTTTTCAAATATTATATTTTATTATGTATTTAGCATATTTTTTATTTAATTGAGACATAAAATTAATCTTGGGTAAACCTTTATTTTGATATTTGTGAAAAAAAAAAATTTATATAATCAGTATTTTGGAAAAAAGGTTGGAGAGTGATGATATTTTTATAAATATTTATCTATTTTTTCTATTTTTATAAAATTTTAATCCTCTGATTTTGACAATGGTGGACCCATGGGCTTCGGTAAAGATAGAAATTTTCAAGGTCCGTCCAAGTGGGTTCCAAATCAATCCACGGCCCAACTTTGTCCCTCACCATTGATTATTACATGCACTTACTAATCTAAGTGCATTGACCTACATGCTCTACGGTATTTATATGCCCATATTTTTTTTATTTAACAGAACTATTGTCAGTATTTGTCTTTCTTTTTTCTTTTCTGTCATTCAATTTTTTTTTGTTCAATTTATTTTTTTAAGATTTTTGAAAATAATTAATTAATCGTATTATATTCATATTTTATATAATTATATCATACACAAAATAAGATAAGACATGTACCAATTGCCTCTACTAAAAATATGAGTTTTTATTTTTTTGAAACAATAATGTATAAAAATGTTTCTAAAATGAAAATCGTTTATAAAGGGTGTTTCTACATTTCAACTCTAAACTTATTAATTATACATTTTTAAAGTTATAATATGTCCTTTAATTTATTTATTTTAATTATATCCTTATCAGTTTTTGATTTTATTTATCATCTAAATGTTATTTTAGACAGAGATGGATCTAGAATTTATTTTCAGTAGCAATAAATTTAATTTAATAAATAATAAATTAAAAATTATATAAAGACAATCAATGCATTAAAAAAGAAAGATTATAAAAGAAAAATTCTAAATTTTGTAATATATCACAATTATATCTAATTCTAAAAAATTCTATTTAAATTATATGAAGTTTTATTTTTGAAACAAATTTATCTTGGGTAGTATATAATTAGTTTCAGAACCTAATTAGCTATGTTGTGAATTGAATATGCTGGTTGTATTAAATATATCTAATTATAATTGGATTAAGCATATTCAATTATAATTGAACTTTCATATTTGAAATAAATTTATATTTAGTATAATGGATTGACCGAATAAAATTGTTAGAACTAATATAGATTAAATATTCATTGGATTAAATATATTTTATTATAATTAAATAATTAAAATAAAGTGTGCAACTATTTAATATGATTATTTAATTCGGTAAACCTATTTAGTTCACATCAATATAAGTTATTTTATTATGTCAATCTACATAAATATACATTAAATCTTATATAATCAGACAACTTCAAGAAGATATTCTATATAATATTGAAATAAACATTCTTGTAAAAAGGTAAGAAAAATAACATAACAAAAATAAATAAATTACTAGTATACTAAAAAAGAAAAAAATATATATTAATAATTTATTATATAAAATTCAGTTTTTTTTAAGTGGGGGAAAACCTATATGTATATACAAAATTTAGTATGTATAAAATCTATATATTAAGAAGATTAAATTAGTTTTTAATTACATATTGGCAGTATAATATCTGTTTTTACATGTCCTAAATCCGTCAAGGATATAAGCAAGCCACCTGGCCCTTAAATCAAGGACCACTGTCTCTCCTTTCTCGCCCATTTTCTCTCACTTTCTTTTATTTATTTATTTATTCTTTCGCTGTCTTGGCTGCGTGTGTGACAGCAGAGAGAACAGGGAAAACAACAAGCTAAGCGATTGATTCGTAGATTCAAAGGAATCCTTTTGATTGATCTTATTTCACCTTAACAAACCAACTCCCGTACCACAAATTAACTTCAATCTAACTCAACAAATACCTCTCCTTCCTCCTCCCTATCCCCTTTCAATTTTCTTCTGTTTCCCTCTGACTCTCAAGCTCTTTGCTTCGAGAGAAAGAGCAGCAGAAAATGAAGCTCTCGGCGTTGCAGCAGAGCTATATGAGTCGCCGGAGCGCCGGTTTCAGAGGATCGTCTCCGTTGGATTCGTCTACTGAAAGCGCGGTTAAATCTCCCGCTGCAATCTTTTGGCTTGTTTTACATGGTGTTTGTTGCCTTATCAGTCTTGTTCTCGGTTTCCGTTTCTCTCGTCTTGTTTTTTTGTTTCTTTTCTCTACCTCTACTACTACTACTACTACTACTTTCTATGGCCCGCCGTTTCGTCTGCTCGCTACCACCTCTGACATCGCCAATCCTCTTAATGTTCCTTCGAATCCGCTTGGTAGCGGTCAAGTCTCTGTAATTAACAAAACTGTGAGCTCTAGAGTTGTCGTTGGGCGTCATGGGATCCGGATCCGGCCGTGGCCTCATCCGAACCTGACCGAGGTGATGAGAGCGCACCAGATAATCGAGAGAGTGCAGAGAGAGCAGAGGATTCAGTTTGGGGTGAAGAGTCCCAAGACTATTATCGCTGTTACCCCGACTTATGTCCGGACCTTCCAAATGTTGCATTTGACCGGTGTTATGCACTCACTAATGCTTGTTCCTTATGATGTTGTTTGGATCGTGGTGGAAGCCGGTGGCGTCAGTAATGAAACCGCTTCCATTATCGCGAAATCGGGACTTAAGACTGTTCATATCGGGTTCAAGCAGAGAATGCCGAATTCGTGGGAAGGACGGCATAAATTGGAGGCTAAAATGCGGCTTCAAGCTTTGAGGTAAAACTTCTTTCTTCTTTGCTCGCTTAATTCTAGGTTTATATTTCGTTTTTGTCTCACCGTTTAGCAAGTAAAGTCTATTTTAATTCTGCGAATTTTAAATTGAATCGCGAATTCCGTAGAGGATTGGAGATTGTTTTTCTTCTTTTGTTGGAGTGCGTATTAATGCGGCCAGATTTGCTACTTTGATGGAGCAGAGTTATTAGAGAGCAGAAGCTGGATGGGATAGTGATGTTTGCTGACGATAGTAATATGCATAGTATGGAGCTATTTGATGAGATCCAAAATGTGAAGTGGTTTGGTGCTGTTTCCGTTGGTATTCTAGCTCATTCAGTTGGTGCTATGGTTCAGAAGGAGGCTGAGAAGCGCCCCTCAATGCCTGTTCAGGGTCCTGCTTGTATTGCCTCTAATAAGTTGGCTGGTTGGCACACCTTTAATTCACTGCCATACGAGGGAGAGAATGCAATTTATATTGATGATAGGGCAACTGTACTGCCTCAGAAGCTAGAGTGGGCTGGGTTTGTGTTGAACTCAAGGTTATTTTGGAAGGAAGCTGAAGATAAGCCAGAATGGATTATTGATTTGGATTCTGTTGACGAAAATATAGAGAGTCCTCTATCTCTGTTGAAGGATCCATCTATGGTGGAACCATTAGGAAGCTGTGGTCGACAAGTTATGCTTTGGTGGCTCCGTGTTGAAGCTCGAAGTGATAGCAAATTTCCTCCTGGGTATGTTTTTCCTCCTCCAACTTTTCTATTTACCAGAGTTCTTATGCAACCAATTCTTATCTATGCATATTGTCTGTTTTCATTCCTTTGGTGTTCGTTTAATTGTTTATATATTTGATATTAAGAAATTGATGAAAGAAGAAGTTTACTATATTTGATTTTAAGAGACGATCTTGGGTTCTAGAAAGTTGAATAATGGAACTGTTTGGATCTGGCAGAGAAATATGTGAAATGAGAAGAAGGAAAAAAAAAAAGTCTGTAGTATCTGCTGATTAATTCTATAATTATGTTTAACACTGTATGAAGAACATAATTTTAACTGTAACTTGTATTTTATTTTTCTTATTCTTGGGAATATTGAGCACAATGATTATGTCATTTGTCATAGGTAGCCATGCTTTTGGCTGTTTGCTTTTTCCTGAATGTAGATGCCTTGGATAGGCATGTAAACTATTATCAGACTCGCTATAGTGTGAATTCTGGAACACAAAAGACACAGAAATAACAACAATCAGTATCAATATGCAGTCCTGTGTGTGTTTAAAATATGTTGAAAGCTTCTTATTTTTTCCTTGTTGGTGTTTCAACTCTGTTAATCAATTGCTTGCGCTTTATGTGTGTGACTCTTCGTCATATATTAGTTGGTGCAGTGAAACACTGATATACCATGATATGTTAGGTGTGATATTTATCAGTTAATTTTTGTAAAAATTGCACTTGCCGTTCATGCTTTCAAATTTTTAGTGTTGCATGCAAGTGATGAACTTAGAGATCTGTATGTTTGTTCGTAATATATGTATCTATATTTCCCAGCGTACTTGAATCAGTCTTTTTTGTGGTCTTATGGAGAATGAGTTCAAAAAATATTTCAATTTTTGTGGTCTGATGATAAACTAGGCTGAGGTGTTGGCAGCCTTATGTAAATTCTTCATCCCAGCCATGGTGTTTATATTTCTAATATGTTCATGTAGGAAAGTAGCTTGTCTATTGGAAAGGAGATGGACTCAGAATGAAGTAAATATTATACTGTTTACTTTGTTTTTTGGCTAATAAATTGCTCAACTTCATTACAAGCCTATGCAACATGCATTGCTTGGTTTACCTTTTGTTTTTTTGTTTTTTATTTTTTTCCCCCCCTAAAATCATACTTTTAACAAATTCTAATTCTGCTATAAAGGGAATTAATGAGGGAAAATATTTACCTATATTGAGTCCATGAATTTGTTCATGGACCAAAACAATGATAAACTGCTATCTATGCAAAGTAAAAACTGCTTTCATGTCTGGCAGTTTATCATTTGTTTGGTCGAATGAAAAAATTCATTGACCCAGTCTAGGTCAAAAAAAAAAAAAAATGGAAAGCATGCCTTGTAAATATGTAAATTTCTAATAAAATTTACCTCTTTTGTTATAAAATATTGTATTTTGTTGTCAATTCTGAAATTGATTTTTGCTTTCTGTTTATGAAAAAACGAAAAGAGAAACTTTAGCTATATGTATAAGCACAACCTTAAATTTTGCCAAATATTTTGCATTACCTGGCTTTGTTTCCTTTTGGAACATAAAGGTCAAATTATGTGAATTCAACTCATATCACATCAAAGCACGATATGAAACATATGGGCTTGCCTTCATGTGGTGGTAATTACTGTAAGGTATTTTTCTGTGAATAGAGTATTTGCTGGATAATTTTTTTTGGTACAATGGGTCCAACTAGAGATTCGAACTCAAGACCTCACAACCTTGATCACCAAATCAGTACGGTACTACTAAGCTAAAGCTTATTGGTTGCTCAATGATTTAGCATACTGTAGACTGTTATGTGGCTTTTGATTTATTTAATAAAATAATTAGAGAGCTTTTAGATAAAATCAGCATATATTCATCCTCTGGAACTGAAGTGCTTTGCAGGACCCCTGTCTGTTGCACGAGGATGATGCTACTTGGTTAATAGAAGCATAGGCCTTTTACCATTAAAAAAGTTCTGAACTTTTTAGCCTTTTCTAGCATTTTTACCTCATTTCCTGACTAATCAGCCACCATTATAGCTGTTTTCAGAAAATGCCTTGTTTGGGCATTTTGCCTGCTAGCTTGCTTCATGTTTTAATAATGGAAAGCATCTCAAATACTGAATATTCTCTTATCTTCATGTCCTTCCGAGGCATGAATGATTATAATTTTTACTTCTCCAAGTGTATTTTTCTTCCACATACAGTTAGTTGTATTTCTTTGTATTGTAGTCAAATGACTTTTAATCTTCATTGAGAGATTCTTAACAACTAAGTCTAAACTAGTTTTACAGATATTCTTACTCCCGCTACTTTGTCCCGTGCACAGATGGATTATTGATCCTCCTTTGGAAATCTCTGTCCCATCAAAACGAACACCATGGCCAGATGCACCTCCTGAACTCCCAACTGCTGAGAAGACAGTGATCAACACTGCAGAACACACTGTTAAGCATACAAAGACCCGATCATCCAGATCAAAACGCAGTTCTCGAAGTAAGAGAGAGCATGAAACAAAAGTAGTGGACACGGAGGTTTCTACGGGACATTTGGAGCAAAACTGAAACATTCCAATGCCAAGATCATATATAAGTTTGCTATATGAATTTGAGACAGGAGGCCTTCAATCAACTGGGAATTCCATTGATAAAGCTGAACAAAAAAAAAACCCACATGAAGTTACAGATCGGCAGCTGTATTTTTGAGGAGCACCTGTTACAGTTACAACAGTTGATATGTACGTCTGAGTTTGAATTCATCTATCACATCATTTTTTCTCTTTTTCATTTTACATGTTGAAGAGGGTTGCTATTTCTGGTTTCACTGAAAAGTAATGTGATAGGCCTTCTACGTCTGCCGGTGCTGCTGCTGCCAGGAATTGCAGAGATTTCTCCAAATTTTACACATAAATCTCTTTAAAATAGCAGTTATATAGCTGTGCTAAGTTGTTTGATTCGGTAGAATTGAAAACCATTGTAATAAAATTTTTTCATTCATATCCAAGGATGTTGGTGATTAATGTAAATTAGGGCAAGATTTGATTCATATGATTATCAAACCAGAATATTTCTCTAAGACCAAACTTTTTTGTGTGAAATAACTGGATGTCAACATTGGAAGAACCAGAATGTCTCTCTCTCTCTCTCTCTCTCTCTATATATATATATATATATGATTATGGAAGTTGGCTGCATTGACCGTTAGCTATGTACAACGTTCGCGGAAGGATCAAAGACTGGTTGTTGAATCACTGTTGTTGTGCTAAAGAACTTGTACAATGGTGTGTTTTAAATGCCAAATTGGGCCGCCAATGTAATTTTTGAGCTGTTTATTGTTGAAACATCGTTGGAAATGATTTTACGTGATTTTTATAGAATAAAAAAAATAATATAATTTTACTATAATAATACTTAATTAAGTATGACATTTGAGTTTGATAATTTGGTTCAAATTAATTGGTTCTTTGAGTGAATATTGATGAATCTGAACTAAAAATCTCATGGTTTGATTGGAGATTTGAATCATGAGATTTTGTAATTGCTATTGATCTGGCTGACCGTTGCCTCCATGTTGTTGTGCCAAAAATATGAATAATTGTGTAAATTAAAATATTCAATAAAAAATGGAAGAAAATTAATCACCCATAGAATTTAAAAAAAATATTGTCACAAATACAACACATGATTTATGTGGAAAACCCTCCAATGTAGAGGGAAAAAACCCCAGTTCAAATTCCAAATCAAATCCATTAGAAAAAAATTTAGATACAATCAATACTCAAGTTAATCACAAACTTGAAAAATCCCAATACAAGAAATACCCAAATTAATTTCTAACCAAAACCCCAATTCTCTATGATTGAAATTAGCTAAGGAAACAATTCTTCAAAATATTCTTGTAATGAACAATACCGGAAGATGTTGATAGTGTTTAGAGAATAAATCAAAGAACAAAAATCTCTGACCTTTGAATCTTTGATTTATCGCTAAGAAAAAAGAAAATTCTGATTTGCCTAAAAGAAATCTGTCTTCATTTTTTATGTAACCATCACTTGTTTTTTTTTTTTGAAAAAACAATTGCTGGCCCAAAAAAATAAAATATTTATATTACTAGGAGGAAAACCAAAAAAACCAAATCAAATAAAGATTCATAAACCAAATTTTCCTGTTCACAATTGATATTTTTTTTCTTTTCTTGTTTCCTTTTTCTTCACTTACTCTAATTCTAATCATAATCCTAATTCTAATTTGGATTGGACTCTAAAACCAACACTTGTTACTCGGATTAGAAATTGAGCACTCCTATTTCAACGAGTTAAGGCTTATGGGATATTTCTTAAATTGGAGTGATTAAAAATTATATTTACAAAATTATTGTAATTTTAAAAGTATTTACAAATTTATAATAGTTTTAAGAGACGTGCGCTAGTCAAATTGGCGCACGCACTTAGTTGGGAGCCACGTAGTTGTGTGCGCCACTTCAATTGACGCACGCACGCAATTGAGACACGTAGCTACGTGCGCTATTTCAACTGGCACACAATTGTGTGCGCCAACTAAAGTGGCTTTTACATTTTTTATCACTAAAAAAATTTATAAATTTTTATTTCCTAAATTTTACTTAATACATAATTAAATTCTAGGTGTTTTATGTGAAATTTAATTGATTCATTAGATAGCAAATTTAATTTATTAACATCTAATTTATAAATTGTGTCTATATATTTTTTAAAAATAATTAACTAAAATTTAATTAATAAAGTTAATTAACAATTAATGGCTAACATCATGCATGCAAAATAATAATAATAATAATAATAATAATGTGAGTTAACTTTTATAACAAAAAAAGATGTATGACGCAAATAATAATAATAATAATAATAATAATAATAATAATAATAATTTGGGTAAACTTTTACAACAAATGATGCGTGAAAAAAAATTTGCTGTAATTACTTAGGATAATTTTTATAAATTTTCTCTACATTATTTATCTCTAAAATTTTTTATAAATTATTATTTTATAAATTTTATTTAATATATAATTAAATTATAAATGCTTTAATTTATAATTTATTAATTTAATTTATTTACTTAATTTTTATTAACTATTACTAAATGTAATTTATCAAAATCTAATTTATAAATTGTATCGCAATTTTTTAAAAAATAATTAATAAAATTTAATAAATAAATTAAAAAAAATTGGAGTTGAAGTGGCTCACCCATTGAATGGTGTCGTACGCCAGTTCAATTGGCGCGCATTGGTCAAATAATTATAAACTTGAAAATACTATTAAAATAATTATAAATTCAGAAATTTATAAAAAAAAATATCCCAAAATAGTACATGGTGAATACCAACTTCCGTAAACCATTTTGCTAAGCTTTCATTTTCTGTATATGCTCACACAGCCCTCCCTCTCTTTCCCTTCACAAATCCCCTTCATATTATCCTTCCTCTTCACATTCCAACCCATCAACCATGGCGTTAGCCATATCACTATCAACCCTTCTCTTCCTTTTCTTCACTCTATCATCTGCCTTGGACATGTCAATTATTAGCTACGACAACGACAACCTCAAAAACCAGGATCAAAGAAGCGATGTTGAGGTTATGAACCTCTACAATTGGTGGCTTGCTAAGCATGGCAAGGCGTACAATAAGCTAGGAGAAAGAGAGAAAAGGTTCGAGATCTTTAAGAATAACCTGAGATTCATTGATGAACATAACTCTCAAAATCGTACCTACAAGCTTGGATTGACTAGGTTTGCTGATCTTACCAATGAGGAGTACCGTGCTATGTTCTTGGGTACTAGGAGTGATCCTAGACGTAGAGCAATCAAGTCCAAAAACCAAAGCCAGAGATATGCTTTCAGGGTCGGTGACAAGTTGACGGAATCCGTTGATTGGAGAAAGGCCGGAGCTGTTAGTCCGATCAAAGATCAAGGAAGTTGTGGTAAGTGATTTTATTTCCATTCAATTTTTTTTTTCTATTTTTTTCCTTGAATTTCTAATCAATTCTTAATATTAAAGTTCAAGAAAAAAAAAAAAACTAATGAGTTCTTTGAAATTAAGTTGGGAGTTGAGACTTGGTTAGCTACAGAATGGTAGTTATTTTTTTCTTGCCAGACATGCTGAAAGGTGGGTTTTTTTTTTAGTAAAACATGCTGAAGCCTGAAAGGTAGTTAAGAATGGTGGTTGCTCCTTTTTTTTTTTTTTCCTTTGAAGAGCCAAATGATAATTTAAATTTTTTGGGGCCTTCCAATATAAAAATGGGCCTGGCAAATATTTTCAGAGCCCAAACTTCATATAAAGATTTAAGTTTGGTCAAGGTCCAGATGAAAGTCAAACCATGACTTAGTTTTTGATCAAAAGCTGACCCTTTAAATAAATTTAATCAATATTACATCACTTAAACTTGCATATATAAAGCTATTTAAATTGAAAAAGAAGGTTTAAAAAAAAAAGAATCTACTGAGGCAT
The DNA here is from genome assembly GCA_949630135.1 of Balakata baccata. Classification (NCBI taxonomy): domain Eukaryota; kingdom Viridiplantae; phylum Streptophyta; class Magnoliopsida; order Malpighiales; family Euphorbiaceae; genus Balakata; species Balakata baccata. Next base: position 13,499 of record CATIWF010192327.1, read on the forward strand.
ATTCCAAGTTTCCAACAGAAAAATCAAATAGTTACTGTGTTAATTGGTGCAGGAAGTTGCTGGGCATTCTCAACAATAGCAGCAGTAGAAGGAATAAACAAGATAGTAACAGGAGAGTTAGTATCTCTTTCAGAGCAAGAACTAGTGGACTGTGACAGAACAAGCAATGCAGGTTGCAATGGAGGCCTGATGGATGATGCTTTTCAATTCATCATCAACAATGGTGGCATCGACACCGAACAAGACTACCCCTATCTAGCTTTTGATAGCCAATGTGACACCACCAAGGTCTGTTGATCATTAGCAAATTAATGTTGATTTTAATTCATTTATAAAAGGGTAATTTCTATAGTTTTGAATTGTTGGATTGTTGCAGATGAATACTAAGGCAGTAACCATTGATGGGTTCGAAGATGTTATACCTTTCGATGAAAAAGCTTTGCAAAAAGCTGTTGCACATCAGCCTGTCAGTGTTGCCATTGAAGCCAGTGGCATGGCTCTGCAGTTCTACCAATCGGTAAATGAACCTCCAAGATACACAGACTAAACAGTTTATTAGTTCATTTTTTTTATTGGGATGTCATATCTAGTCCTTGTATTTATCCGTTTTTGTCACGAATTCAGTGTTTAGTCTACATTACCCACTTGCATTTTATAAAGATGTAACCTTTCGCTATCTAATACTGACTTGTCATCATGCCGTATTTGTATTATTGTCATGCGAATTTTATTGCTACTAACATTGAGGGACAAGAGATTACATATTTCTACTACATATATCTAAAATATAAGAAAACAATGCAGACAAAAAACTGAATTCAGACAAACTATACCAGAAAACAGTTCAAAAACTAAATGGCTAAACGGAACAAATACAGATGTCTTATGCCTTGTGTCTTTTTCTTCTGATTTGGATTATGGCAGGGGGTGTTTACTGGTGAATGCGGATCGGCACTGGACCATGGAGTGGTGATTGTTGGGTACGGAACAGACAATGGGATAGATTACTGGATTGTTAGGAATTCATGGGGCCAAGACTGGGGCGAGAATGGATATATAAAGATGCAGCGTAACGTTGAAACATACACAGGCAAATGTGGAATTGCAATGGAGTCTTCTTATCCAGTCAAGAACACCCATATTTGCTCTGATGATAACATCAGCAGTGCTTGAAGAAAAGCATCACTACCCAGCAATCTCTCTTCTTTCAATTTGCCAAAGGGTTGAAGAAAAGGTGACCAAAGGATTTGTTGTGTTCTTAATTAAACAGCTTCTTGTCCTTCACAAGTTGGGTGTTTTGTGTTTGCTTATTTTGTATATATGTTTACTTTGTCAAAATAACACCTGAAAATGTCTTCAAAATTGTGCCGTTTGGTTTTAATTTAATAATTTCTTTTATATTCCCCTGTCATCGGCTGCTCCAATTTTATATATCTGCAAAGTCAATAAGCTTTTAGTGTTATTTTCACAGGTTGGCCAGCCACTGATGGAGCCACTATAGAGCCAAGGGGGGCATTAGGCACCCCTCAAAAATTTGAAATTATTTTAGTAAATTTTTATGTTTTCTATTACTTTTTATATAATAACTTAGGAAAAAAATGAGTGGTAAATACTAAGTTACTTTTGGTAAAGTAAAAGATTAGAAATTTTGAATTGATGAGTTTAAAGATAAACTTGAAAAAAAAATATTTAATTTTCATTGATAATATAAAAATAACATATAAATGAAATTTGAAATTTTATCAAAAGTGACAGTTATTATCAAACAGATAGGGTATATTTTTATTATATGTTGAATATTCTTTGTATATCTATTATTTTTTTCACCAAATCCTCATATAAGAAACTAACATTTAAGAGTTTTAAGATAAATTTTTTATATTTACATTTTGTAATTTTTATTGGATCTGTTTTAATTTATCTGAAATTGATATGTCAACAATGAGTATAGGAAGTGGAGATTTCGTAATTTGTCTAAAATAAGAGAATAAAAATAATTTATTTTTTTTAATTTTCATAGCTATTTGGTTATTTATCGTATAAGAAGTAATTGATTGTAGTTCATATATAATTATTACCTTAAACTACTCTTATTCATAATATTTAATTTATTTCATTTTTACTTAAATAATGAAATTATATTATAAAAGAATAGAGTCATCGTCTTATCGGTTAATACATCTACCGTTCAATATAATATTAAAATAATTGTGTTAATTTATTAATGTTTGAATGTTAAAATATAATGAAAATAATACGGTGACTTTATTAATATTATTATTAATTTATAATTTTATTATTAAAATAATATATATTATTTTTATATTTTTCTAATTGGGCTCTACTAACTAAAATTCCTAGTTCTGTTACTGTAGCCAGCCATTAACCTTTTAAATGATTGCATGGTCCCATTTTGTTTCCTAATTGTCCAAAAAGAGCACATGGTTTTTTTTTTTTTTTTAAGGTATTGATAATGTATGTTAGGCTGATGATCACTATAGGCACTTCTCAACATGCTACCTTTTTCACTTTTTACTTATATTTTACAGTACGATTATTTATGGGCTAAATTGATTAAAAATTTATTATGAATCCGACCCAACCCATTAAGTTAATTAATAAATGATTTAAAACTATCTCAATCTAAAAAACTAAATATAACTATGTGTCAAATTGAATACCAATTTAGATTGGTTTTAATTTATTAACCCAACAACTTATAATTGCACTCTAATACCAACTTTCATCTCATCAATTTTTTACATAATTAAACAACAAACAATATTATTTTCGCTATTCATCAATAATCTATGACTACTATTTTAAAATATTTAATAATTTTCCATTTAAAAATAGGTGCAAAACCAAATAAAATAATAAAAAAATAATAAAAACTGGATTTAAAATTTTGATAGGAAATTAGAAGAAACTAAACTATCATTTTATTAGCAATTTTCTAAAATTAAAACCGGATTCAACTAAAATCAAAATATCTGATCATCTAAAGCTAATAGAACATTTTTATTTCCAGCCCAACATCACATTTTTTGTATGCCAAACAAGTAGATTATTTTTTTTTAAAAAAAAAAAGAAAAGAAAATTTTTTTTTTTTAAAAAAAAAAAAACAAGAAAAGAAAACATATTGCAAAAATAATAGAGGAAAAGAAAAGGCTGATCTAGAGCAAATGAAGAGACTTAAAGTTAAAGAAAGAAATTAAATTGGAATAATTTCTAACTCATAATCTTTTTGAAAAATAAGATTTTTATGTTTATTTCAAAATTAAATTTAAGATGAAAAACATTCTTTATTTTTTATAAAGAAAAAACATAAAAGAACTAGTAACCGAGAGACTGATGAAAGACATAAATAGTATTTGAATAATCCATATCAAAAAAATATTTTGATTTATTTATATAATGACATGTTATGACTTGTCAAAATTTAGGAAGGAGTCCGAACATGGTATATGTGGAGAGTATAAAAAACTGGATAACTAACCATTCATTCAATAGTTTATAACCAATTCAACCCGCAAAATATAAATTCATTAAAAAAATTCTAACCAATCCAATAAAAAGTCAGTTTAAACTCAAATATTGGATTGACTTCGGTTGGGTCAATTGGCTTGACTAAATATTTATATTTTTAGAGCAGTTCTATTTAGAAATTTTATATTTTTAATTTTTTTTCTTATTTATTTTATTTTCTAAATTTTTTTTTTTTTCAAATATAGTGAGTGAGAGCATCATCAAAAGTCTATATATTTCTTTTTTTATTTATATTTAAGAATTTTATGTCATTCATCAGTTTTCTTATTTTCTTTTTTAGTTATTTCACTATTTAAAATTTACATTCTTACTCTTCAAATTTAAGAGTAACAAAAAAAACTTTTTAGTAATATTTTATTATTTCTCTTTTCTTTCTTTTGTTCTTTTCTTGTCTATTACTTTCTTTAATTGATTTTTTATAATATAAAATATGAAGCATTGTAAATGATGCTATGAAAGTTGGCCCTCTTAACAATTTTTTATTCTTTTTCTTCTCTTTCTTTCTTTTTTTTATCTTTTACTCTCTTTTTTCTTTTTTAGATAATTTTATTAATAAAAAATTAAAATATGGAGTGAGAAAGATTATTGTTAAAGTATATATAATTTTCAAGACAAATTAAACTAGATAGTGAATTTTTTATAATATAATAGAAAATAAAGTAGGTAACTCTTAAAAGCTATTATTATACTTGAAATAAAATAAAATGAATATATTATTTTTAATAAGTGATTCAAATAAAATGCATGATTGGTGGATGAATGATTATTTAACCATTTCACGATCCGCCACTGGATCAGCCATTGCTTTGCTTAGACCCACAAAAGATATGGAGATAAGAAAGTAGATAGTTACAATCAAATATCAAGTTTCTTCCCTAGATAAGGCTAACCATTTCTTGTCAATTCGCGGGAGTGAATGAGAAAGCGTGATTCTTTTCTAATTCAAATATAAATTTTGAATTCGAATTCTGAATATATAACTATTTAAAACTCACGATAAAATAGTTTTATCGTTCTTAAAATCTTATCCAATATTAGCAGCATTAGTTTCAGTGTGCGATCTTATAAGTTAACTATACTAACTGACGATATATGTAGTTTGATTAAAAAAATTTTCACTTGTCCCAATTTTTTCATTTTTTAATTATCACAACTCATTTTTCGCATATTTTTTATTTATTCACATAAATAATTTTTTGTTTTCTGAAGTAGCTTAAAAGGAAGATTGCAAGCTTAAGCAAAAAACGTTTTCTCTTAAGCGAAGCAAATTTTTCTACCTTCAATCCCTATCAATATTTCTAGAGCATGACCTCCAATTTGTTAAGCCACTCACAAGTTTACTTTAGGTGGGTCAACAATGTATATGGATAATGTTAAGCACACCACTTGCACAATTATTTTATGTGTTGTCATGTTAATTTTCATTATATTGAAGTTATTATTCAAAGGAGGAGGTTATAACTAATCAACAACTAACAACAAGTATTATTCCATGATCAAGTAAATTATTTGACCAATTAATATATTTACCTTGAAATAATTATAGATAAAAGTGAAAAGTCATAAATTTAATAGGACAGGTAGATTCTATCACGTTACTATATTAAGAAAAAGTAGGTCAAAAATTAAAATTCGAGAAGGTGTAGATGAATTGATATGAAATTTTTCCAATTTAATTAGAGATTTTGAGTTTGAATCGTGATAATGTAGCTACCTTAAAATTCTTGTAATAATGCTTTATCATCTTTTGAAATCCTATCCAGTACAAATATAATTAGTATTTTTTAGCTGATATATGGACCGAGAATACTTATAGTTAAAAAAAATTTGACCAATGTAAAAAAAGAGCTAATGCTAAAGCTCAAAATGTAAATATTCCAATTAAAAGTTAATGTCTTAGGAATTGTTAACTAAAGTCCTTGTGTGTGGAGGACTTTCTTGCATCAAAGGGTGGAATTTCTCTTTTCTATAACCTATACACAAATTTTATAGATCATGAACACGATTCTCTAGATTTTTATAATTATAAAGGCGAAGTCTGTCTCAAACAACTACAAAAGAATTGGTAAACTAGCAGGTTTTCAGTTCCTTTTATGTCCCCACTTTCTTTCCATTAGCATACATAATTGCTTAGCTGGGGTTATCTTCATTTATCTTAAACTGCACATGGGAAAAAAAAAAATTTCAAGAACTATGATAGTGGGTCAGTTATAGGTTTGGTGAGATGTTATGTCTCTCTTTTTTCTGTCTGCAGAATACGTAGACATTTGGACTAATTTCATATGTTTATTTAATTTTATTTTTATTGTGTTCAAAATATAAAATTTTTTTCGTTTAAAAAAAAATTTGTTGAACTATATTTTCATTTTACTAAAATCACTTCAAACTAATTTTTGGTGACACATCAATTGTCACGTCAGATTTCCGATAATATGTCAGCTTTCACGTCAAACTTCCGGTGATACGTAACTGCCACATAAACTTTTTAGTTACCTAAATCAGAAAATTAGATAAAAATAATTCTGATAAAAATAAAAATATAGTTGAGTGACTTTCTTAAAATGAAATTTTTTTTTGTAATTTTACTATAATAAAAACAAAATTTAGTGATCGCGGATGAAAATAATTCCCAGAAATTGCATTTTTCTTTTGCATGTGAATTTAAATTGTGGGTTTTCTACAAATACGTAATTAAACAATAATGAGCTACCTCCTTATCTCCATCAAACTTCTGATGATACCTTATTCTCTTGTACATTCTGATAGAAAAACATGTTTCATACATATTTAGCTTGTTTTCATTTGTTTATAGAAAAATAAAGCAAAATTATCAGCCTCAAAAGTTAGGAATGCAACATTTGAACTAAAAGTTTTCTGAAAATTATTATTCCGAGCAAAGGGGTCCAGTTTAAGTATAAAAATATGGTCAGGTTAATTAAAGCATTGAATACAATCTACCCAATATTCTTATACATCATCATGTTTGAAAGTGGATAACAATACCTTATTTTAATCATTAACAGTTAGATCTCTAGGTTTTTTTCTTCAACAGAATCAAACTTGCCTTTGATATCCCTCCAGAAAAATGGTTGCAGTATTCAACCAAGAGCTTCTAAGTTGGTATCTAATCACACTAAAACTAAGAGAAACAGTAGAATCTGCAGTCCCAGTAGCACAAACTGGCAACCCATCGTTTGAGAATCAGCAGGAACCATCAGATTCCCTGCAGATTGTGACCAAGGAAGATGGTGAAAATCAAGAAGAGGAAACCAAATCACCTGATCAAGAATGGGTGATATCTATCAAAGAAAAACTCCAACAAGCTAGCCAAGATGATGCCGCAGATTCATGGGCAAAGCTCTGCATTTACAGAATCCCTCACTATCTGCGAGAAGCTGAGGATAAAGCTTATGTTCCGCAGATTGTTTCCTTAGGGCCTTACCACCATGGAAAGAGACGCCTACGCCAGATGGACCGCCATAAATGGAGGTCCTTTCACTGTATGCTAAAGCGTACTAAACAGGATATAAAGGTTTATCTTGATTCTATAAGAGAAGTTGAAGACAGAGCTCGCTCCTGCTATGAAGGAAATATATGTCTTAGCAGTAATGAATTTGTGGAAATGATGGTGCTTGACGGTTGTTTCATTCTTGAACTCTTTAGAGGTGCTGCTGCTGAAGGATTTAAAGAACTCGGGTATTCTAGACATGATCCGGTTTTCGCAATGCGCGGTTCGATGCATTCTATTCAGAGGGATATGATAATGCTAGAGAATCAAATTCCACTCTTTATACTTGATCGATTATTAGGACTTCAGTTTGGTCATCCTGATCAGAAAGGGCTTGTTGCTAAGCTTGCGCTTCGATTCTTTGATCCACTTACGCCAACAGATGAACCATTGACGAAGAGTGAAAAAAACAAACTTGAGTCTTCTCTTGGATATGGTACAAAATTTGATCCACTAGCAGATCAAGGAGGTGTTCATTGTCTCGATGTCTTTCGCCGAAGTCTCCTGCATACAGGGCCTAAGCCTGTCCCCAGAATTTGGATCAAAAGATGGTCAAATACTAACCGTGTTGCTGATAAACGGCGAACACAATTGATCCATTGTGTCACAGAACTGAGAGAGGCAGGTATCAAGTTTAAGAAAAGAAAGACTGATAGATTCTGGGATATAAAATTCAAGAATGGTGTTCTTCGCATTCCTCGTCTCTTAATCCATGATGGTACTAAGTCGCTTTTCCTTAATCTTATAGCATTTGAACAATGCCAGCTTGATTGCAGCAATGACATTACTTCATATGTTATCTTCATGGATAACTTGATCAACTCCCCTCAAGACGTGGCTTACCTTCATTATTTTGGCATAATTGAGCATTGGCTTGGCAATGATGCAGAAGTTGCAGACCTCTTCAACCGACTCTGTCAAGAGGTCGTTTTCGACATAAATAACAGTTATCTTTCCAGACTGTCTCAAGATGTAAACCACTATTATAATCACAGATGGAATACTTGGCGTGCCAGTCTAAAACATAACTATTTCGGCAATCCTTGGGCCATCATCTCATTAGTTGCTGCTGTTGTGCTGCTGTTACTTACTTTCGCACAGACCTTCTATGGAGTTTACGGCTATTACAGGCCAAACTAGTGATTGCAGTTAAAACTACACTCGTCATTTCTTTGAGACGAGAATTATTTTGGCTGATAGCAGATGTTATCCAAACATAGTCGTGACTATCAGATACAGTAAGTTTTCTGGTTTATTTCTTACTGATTGTTATGGCAAATTCTTGAAGGATTGTTTTCCAAGAGTTTCTCGTAGATCTAAGGATGAATAGCAAGTGTGTCATGGAGGAGCATGCCAATGCAACTCCCCAAGCCCAAGTCCTGATGAGGCAATAAAACATCATATTTTCTTCCCAGTAATGGAGTGCAAATTTTCCCTTTGAAAGCAAGAATTAGAAGGAGCAACATTTGAATTGCAAATATGCTTCCTTATTTAATTTCTTTTAAAATACATTTTTTGAATTTTCAATTTCAAAAACACACCTTTGTGAGTTATTAGTATAAAATAGAATATTTGAAATATAAAATACAAGAAGGCATAGTTTTGAAAGATAAAAAGTACAAAAGAAGTGAAATATTTAAAAATAGAAGAACATTTTTGATAAAGCAATTTTAAAAAAATAAAAATAATGTAATTTTTCCAAATTTATTCCCACCAGTTGGGCTATGATTCAACATTAATGGGCATTTACCTAAATTTATTCATGATGAATCACCAAATAGCAAGTCATATCAAACAGCTAACAGAAAACCATCCTGTATCTAAAACACCTAGCTGTTTCCGAGTATCCTGCAGTTTAGTGGTTTCTCTACATCTGCACGACTGCTAGCCA